>PVKH010002642.1:0-26644 GCA_004027955.1 Chaetophractus vellerosus
CAGGGGCATGTTTTTTGTCACCACTGTGTTCCAGGCCTAACACAGTGCCTCCTTTATTATAATTTTTAAAGGTCTATTTCAGGCATATGGGACAGGTAACATAGGAGGGGTAAATGAAAATTGAAAAGTGTGGTTGAACAAGGAAAGAGCCCTCAGCTTATAAAACAGTGGTTATTCACCCACAATATGTTGATCATGCTAAACGTCCTCAGTTACCCTGAAGCAAGCATAGTGTTCAGATACATTTAAAGACATAGCATTAGTTTACTTCCTTTCTTTTCCCATCTTATGATTTAGCATCATGAAGTACTCAGTTAAATAGGACAAGGTAGTATAATCCCATGAGCCAAGATCATTAATTTCTATATCCAACAGTCCTGATTCTGAACCATTTAGAAAAATAATAATAATTTTAAAAAGACATAAGTGCAGTGACAGCTCGGGATTCTAAGCAACATTGTATCGGATGTCCAACCTCCATGTAAAGCTTCCAACTTACCACTCTCCTCTCTTCAGGAGAGGTTGCAGACAGTATCTGTTGCAAGACTGAATGAAGAACTATCAAATTGTGCTATTCTAGTAGCAAAAGCTTTGGTTTCAGAAACAAATTAAATAAGCAAGATTAAGAGGTTCTGTGCATCTTTGAAAGCCTGCCTCAAGCTCCAACTCTTTCACAAATGTCTCCTAACTTCCTGCGCAGTTTAAATGCTCACTGCATCTCTACAGCAGCCTCATCCTCAGTTGCCTACACAACATTCTGCCTTGCTACAGAAACCCCAACTGTACTCAACACTGAGTGGCCGTGTACTTCACAGAAGTAGGAACCCTCCCGGAGCTCCAGGGGTTGAATCGTCATTAGTAACCCAGTGCTTTTAATTCCATTCTCCTTGCCAATGATAGGTTATGGAATGGGATTGAGATGAAAATCTGGCTGGTGAGACACAAGAGGGAATCTGTGGCTGAAAGATTTCTGTGCAAGGTTCCTTCCCCTTAAGACAACAGAAATGGGTGTTCCTTTTCTATCTCTGGTGCCTGGAACTGTGACAGTAATATCAGGATTAAAGTGGACCAGCCTAAACAGATAGCAGATGGATCTCAGAAGAAAATGGTTGTGATGGCATTGTCAATTCACTAATTTAAGTCACCCTGAGATTTCCCACCTCTGGACTTCTTGTTTTGTGAGATAATAAAATGTCCTTATTGTTTAAACCATTTGCAGGCAAGGGAGGAGAGGGAGGGGTTTCTGTTACTTGTGGCCCCAAGTAATTTCCTCTGACATAACCTGTTTTATCTAGTATATACACATACACTTTTATTTTTTAAAACTAAACTAATTCTTGTGTGAGCATGAACATTACCACTCTCCAAAATTCACAGCACTTGGAGTAGAGAGCAAGTTCTATAATTCCTGCTGGAATAGAATCCTTCCCTAGCAATATCAATCACTTCAAGGCCCCATTTAAAATCTACCTCCTATATAGTTTCTTATATTAATCCCTTAATTTCTAACTCCAATAAATAGTATTTATTGCCTCTAACTTTGTACATCTTGTGCTGATTTGTGGGTCTCCCTCTCAGGGTGTACCACTCGAGTACACAACAGGCTCTTAATTTATAATAATGACTGACTGACTGAATGAATGAATACATGCAAAGTACTCTTTTCCTTCACCTGAAATTTTGGGTTTTCTTTTCCTTTTTCTTCTTTGCCTTCTTTCATCCTCTTACTTCTCTGTAGAAGAAAAGACAAAAATTGAGCTAAAACAATTTCAGAGCTCAAACTCTGATGGAAGAATGAGAAAGCAAAATGTAGTCTGCCTTACCTTCTGGGAGTTACAGGTAGGTGAAGGAAGTATGACAACATGGGGAAACAGCATGTAACATATTAACTAACAGTTCTGGTGAGACCATGAGGAAGGGGCAGAGGGAAATCCTTAGCAAATTTGAAGCTACAGTAGAACATACAGCAGAGTTGAGCAAGTAGGAGGCATTCAATAAATGTTCCATGAGTGAAGAAGAGATGGCATACCATATGGTCATGGCTTGGGCTTACACCCTCAACATTTTTTATTATAAAAATGGGATGAAATATGGATGCCAGTAATAACACTGCTGTCTTGTTGGAATGTACCTCATCTGAATGTACTGACATAATGTTTCATCTAGGGAGCAGATGTAGCTCAAGTGCTTGAGCGCCTGCTTCCTATGTACAAGGTCCCGGGTTCGATTCCCAGTACCTCCTAAAAACAAAACAAACAAACAAATGAATAAACCATCTCTCTTTGGGGAGTGGATGTAGCTCAGTGGTTGAGCACAAGCTCCCCATGTATGAGGTCCTGGTTTTCAATCCCTAGTACCTCCTAAAAAAAAAAAAAAAATCATCCAAATGTGGACTTCAAGGTGTTTTGAAATGAAAAACTTTAAAACTCCTACAGTTGTTAGCTAAACTCAAAATTCAGGGCCATCAGCAGGAAATCTCTAGACCAGCTGCAGAAAGGCCTAGTCCATAACACAGCTGCACCTCTAATCCCAGTTTTTCTCATCTGTGTGAAAAGTGCTGGGGCCTTACTTCTGATGAGTTGGCAGAAATAGCATTTGCAAAGATCACGACCCAGTGTAAAATTGGCTTGTATCCTTGAAAGTACGTAAATACAATTCTAATAAACTTTGAACTCAAAATTCCAGATAGTAAAAATTTGTTATAACTTCCATTAGATAAGTTCAAACCGACGCTAAAAACTTCTGCAAGCTCTTTTATATTATACAATAGCATAAAAACTACTAAATGTTCAGATATTTAAATGAGCACCAAACACTACAAAGTGCAACCAACATGGTTCTATTAAAAACTCTCTTCAACTATGGCATTCAAAGACAGCAATACAATCTTTTCTTTACAAAGCAACTAATATAAAAATCTGCAAATGCCATAAATTCATTTATAGGCTATTATTCTCATATAGGCATGTCATTAGATATACTTTCAATTCTTTCCTGAGGTATTTTTTTGGGGGATTTACTTTCATTGTACTGCTGGATGCATTATCTTTGATCATCCTTTCCTAAAATGATTTCTTTTAAAGACCTGCAAAAAATTTTATTGCATAGGACACTATTCATGACACAGAGATTGGGAACTGCAAATATGTGGCATTGGAACAAGTCTTACAAATATTGCATTTTAAGAATTTGTTACATACATTTTTTACAGTTTGTCTCTTAAAAAATTGAAGTTACAAGCTAAGAGTCAACAAAGTACAGTGAAGCATTTTAGGAATGTTAGAGATTAGAGAATAAGATGAATGATACAAAGGAAAAAAGCCATAATTCTTGCCGGCTATATATTGTATTGCCTTCAAAAGCAACTGTACATGTTGTAATCAGTTCACATTTAAATATTTCTACTAATCTGTTTTGGGAGAGCAAATGTCTTTCAAGGTTTCAAGTTCCTCTATAAGCTTCTTGTTCTGAACTTCCAGCACTGCAACTCGACTCTCCAGACATTTTACATACTCTTTCTTTCGACGTCGACATTCTTTAGCAGCTTCCCTGAAAAAAAGTAGAAGCAAAAGGGCAAACAAAACATTTTTTGCATGCTACTGACAGACGGATTGAAGTAAGCTCGGTAAATGTGATCACGGTTGCATTCCAAGTCTTGGAACAACACTCCCAATTCAATTTCAAACACTAAAGCCAAACTGGATTCTTAAGGGTCACAAGTGTCCCTTCCACAAGTCCACATGGCAATTAGTAGAATTGCTGCAACTCCTGCCTTGATTAGAGTTCATAGTAAACAAGGTCCAAGTCAAAGACTGTTACTCTGCTTTATGGCAATAAAGATCTTTGAGGGCCTTGAGTTCCTCAATGAGAGTCTTGTTTTGGTTTTCAAGCACAGCCACACGATTTTCAAGACATTTGACATATTCTTTCTTCTTCCTGCGACACTCCCGGGCAGCTTCCCTGGAACCAACACAAGGCAAATGACTACAGGAACAACCTCCCAACACAATCCAGAGTGGCTCAATGAACTTCTGCCCCCCAAATTCAACAGCCAATCAATCCTGGGTAAGGTTTGTACAAAGCCACACAATTATAACCAAGCACATGCCTTTGCATAAAATATACTGTAAGACAACAGGAACAACGTGAGTGCACAGTTTGCCCAGCATTCATCTCTAATGGTGTTTCCTTGGAACACTCTTCCATGAGAACAATGATCATATCAATGACTCGTTTTCAGTAACCCACAAACACCAAGGGGAATTTCTACAAAAACATTTACAGATCCTTCATTATTTTTGTCTACCAAAAGCCACATATTCTATCATAATGAATTAATGCTTTTTGATCGAAAATAAATAGAATAATTAATCCTCAGAAAGCTTTAATGCCAATATGGAGAATTTTATTTTTGGACTAAATCTCAATAAAACAAGATCAATCACAACTGCAAGAAAGTTTATTGGCTAGAAAACACATATCTAAATATAACAGGAATCAAAGGATGCACATTTTTATATACCAAAATCAAATAGACACTGGTTCTGAAAATTGAAGAAGGAAAAAAAAAGGGGAGCACATAATATAACACTCAATAATTCAGACAATTTAAACCCAGGAATGTGAGAACACCAGATTTAAAATTCTGAAAAGGAAGTTACTGAATAACTCTAAAGTGTATTTCAAGACTGCTCTCCAGTCACATGCATTTAATACCCCATATTCTGAATTTTAAAGCACTGTAGGCATGCCCAAAAGAAAAAAGACCAGACCAGCAGCCAAAGCAATGAACACAAATAACGGGATGAGTAGAGTGAGCCATTTTCATGCAACAATGACTACAGCCAACATGGCCTTTCTCCTTTTCATCCGGGTTCAGGCACGGCAAGTACTTCACTTAACTTCTCTACAGAGTAATCTCTCTGATAACAGCTTTATTTTAGAGTATTCAAGAACAACTTCTCATGGGGCACATCAGTACCAGTCACTAACAATGCATCAAAAAAGCCTACACTGAAACATATTATAATTCAAATACATTTTAGCAAAAATAGCACTGAATATCTAAAAACCAGTTACTGTGATGCCAATTAACATTGCTGCAATCCTGAACTGAGTTTGACACATACAACAGATCTGGCCAATTGTTTTATTTTTAGGGTTGTTGACTCCCACTAACAACTGGATATCTGTGTTTTCTCTTTGGGAAGCAAGGGTAAGCAGAAAAGAAACCTTGAAATCTCAATGTACTGCAGGAAAAGATCAACTCCTACTTCCTAGCCAAGAACAATGCACTCACCCTGTGAACTCACAAAGTTTTTCAGACTTCTCAACTGGTTAACAGAAACATAAAAAATGTAAAAGTAAATTAATCTGATAAAATATTAATATTTTTTTTATTCCAAATTGATCTACATGATGCTCAGGGAAAAGTTTAGAGTAAATGCAAGAACATCTATAAAATTACCCATTTGGAAGATAATTCAAGTCTCTTCCACAAAGGAATAAAATTCATTTATGAATATGATAGTTTTCCTGACTAAATCATTATAGTAAGTTCTAGACAGAAGGAAGTTAATCAATTTACAAAACAAGTTACCATTACAAGAAATTTTAAATACCTAACAACAGTGTTGTGGAGCATTTAATTTTAACGTTTTATTTACCCAGCTGTTTACAGTAAATACCCACACTTCATACTCTACACATTTGTGTGTGTGTGTCCACATTACTAGAGTAAAAATGTTCCAAGCCCAAAATTTAAATGACCCCATCAGTAGTTGGCACATTCCTGAATATTTCTCAGCCATGGAAAACACCTGTTCTTCTATTAATAGTTAGCTCAACATTCAGGCCGTGCATTTGTCTGGGTATATCCTCAGCGTGGAGGAAAGACATGGTGAGGAGGAAAAGCTGAGATGGCTATAAAGAAATGAAAACTTTCGCTGGATTGGCAGAGATATAATGTAATTAAGTATATATTATGAATGCCAGCCAAAGAATAAAAAGAAAGGAGAGTGTCTAAGAGGCCTTTCACATTGATAAGCAAAATCCAGATACTTGCAACAAAGTATAAGTCTGAAGCTTATGTTCAAACCTGTTTTGAGGCTACCTGGTATTAGTGTAAGGGGATAGGCTCTGGAATATAAAGACCAACTGACTGCATATGCTGGCTATGTTCAGTTTGGGCTGTGTGATCCTGAGCAATTTATTACCTAAGCGTGCTGAACCCCAAGTTTCTCATCTGTAATGTGAGGATAACAAAACCTATCACATGTGAATGCTGATGTGAGGGTTAAAGAAATAGTAGAAATAAAGCATTTCCAAATTATCAGTGGTCAATACTGAGCAACCTAATCATCATCTATAATCTGCTTTTTTGTATCACTCTGAAATTGAGATTGGAAAGCCAAAATACACCTACTGTCTCAGAGTCCCTTGCAATTAGGGACTAAAGTCTAGTTCTAACCAATGAAACATAGGTGAAGTTGCTGGGTGGGCCCTCTAGAAAAGGTTTTCAGAAGGGCCAGAATCAACCAGCCCCAACTTCTGGCTCCAGTCCTTCCCCCTTCTTCCAGTCTGCTGCAATGACTGGAAGGTGTGGCAGGCATGCTGTGATCGTAAGAATGAAGGATATATACTGAAGACACAGTAGGAAGGAGCCTGGATCCTCGATGACACTTGCTGAGTCTCTGCTCTGACTGTGCCTACCGATGGATCTATCACATAAGATCAAAAAGCCACCTACAAGTTTTTATTATTTGCAGCCCAAATAACTATTCGATAAAGTTATTCTTATTTTTTAAAAACCTAAAATTTTATTATTTTCTTCCTCAAGGAGATCGCAAATTTATGTGTAGATAGGTAGTTGTGTGACAAATTTATAGGAACTCATTGCCTACTATTTTATGTATTTCAGTTTAGTAGTTCTACTTAAAAATTTTGAAATCTCAAAAATAAAGATAGAGAATAATGACTAACAGGAAATAAGGCAACTTTGTAGTTCCTCTTTCTTATTGTCTTTGGGAAAATAAGACATCAATAAATAATTCTACAGTTCGCTTTAATGTCATACTTTATATTTCTAGACTGAACTTCACAATGTATATTCCATGATCAGACAGGCAATTATAGTCTCAGCTCCTGTGACCTCTGCAAGTGCAGTTTTGAAGTGTCCATACTCCTCCATCACAGCAAAGTTAGGGATCTTTGGCATCAAGACTTTAGTAAAACAACTAGGATACTGTGTGAGACCCACCCATTCAGCCCTTTAGGATTTCCGAACAAATGCTGAAGATGAAAAGTATAAATCTAGTATGATTTAGTAAACCAGGAACAACCATTGATAAAGGAATGTATAGCCTAATAATCCCATTTCTGGTAATCTGTGTACAAAAGACAGACAATGAGAATGAATGGACTGGACTATATCATATTTGTAGCTATTTCTAAGTGGTAGGGTGATGATTAATTTTAATTCCATTTGTTGTTTTGTATTTGATTTTTACTAGAATCCATCAGTCAATACATATTTCAGTATAACAGAGAAAAACAGTTACAAAATAGATAAAAGGAAACTATATGTAAAAACTTTCTAAAAAGCTTAATTTACTTTTTAAATGTATTATGCTCATAAAGCAGCTAAAAAATTACACATACCACCAACTTCAAAAAGTAATTACCAAATGCAAAACAAACCTTTATTTGTAATAAAGTTCTGCCATCATCATTTAAAAAATTCATGTAGCTATTGGATATTATTCTAACCAACAAACGGAGGTACCTTGTACTGATGAAATCATTTAATGGCTAGGAACTCTAACAGAAGCCAATCGAGTTATCATTGCATGAAGAGCACAAATCCATGTGAAATATCACATAACACTTACCATGGAAGAGGCAGCTTAGGAAGATCCTAATTTTTTAAAAGCCCCATTGGAAAAAAGTAGGTGTCTTATAATGGGTCATTAATTTCTACTGAAATGTCTTACCTGTTTTTCATTAGCCTCAGTTCTCGTTTGCGTGTTGCTTCTTCTGCTAGTTGCTGGGGACTGTGCAAACTGCCCGGCGAGGCAGCCATCACGACTCCCTGTGGCAAAGCCGTCGTAGGAGCTCGGATCTGGTAGGTTGGCATGTCACCAGTGGCGGCTGGAACGAAACAAAATATTACAAGCTTATATAAACAATGTGCAATTGGACATTTTATATAAAATTGACCTGGAAATAGCATAATTCTTTTGACATGTCTTAAGAGGTGATCTTGCTCATATTTAAAATGTTTATTCTGAGGCATAAGAATCTTAGGTATCAAAGACATTTTTTCTTCAGTTTTTGGAACAATGACATTCAGCATGTTCTACACATTTAGGGTAAAAAAATGTCCTAATGCATTTTAGACAGATTTTATCAAAGGCTAAAGTAGAGAAGCTTTTCGACCGGAAGTTCACCTAGCCTAAAATCAGTGGCATGCTGATAAATGCTTAACAATCAGTCCTCTGGGGGGAAAAAGCCTGATCTGTAGCATCTGTTGATTCTCATGATGTAAATATTACTCTCACCAAGGTCAATTTCAAGCTACCAACCTGACTTCCCTACATGTAGAGTGGGAAGAGATGGACAGTAAGCAGCACACCATGCAGATAAAAAGATGTAGATAACTTCAGAAGCATAGATAAAATAATTAGAAACTGTAAGTTCTGAGTATTTATTAATGTTGTTTTAATGTAATTTGTTTAAATACATGTGTATTTAATTTTTAGCAATGGCCGTTTTAACAACCAGTTCACAAAGATTCTGAAAATTTAAGAATCAGCTCTAGAAAACTAGGAGCCAGCTCTAGCACACCACTGCAAAAATTTTAATTAAGCAGAATATCTCTTTTCTCTGAATTTTTCCAGTCAAGAGATTTTCCTATACTGTAAACAGTTACTGAATCTTTTTAAGTATGAGTCCTGTTCCCAGAAAATGGCTGAGGCACAGGAGGGCTTGAGAGCACTGTTTTCAGTTAAAAATAAAAAATTAAATCAAACACAAAGTTCTATTTAAAACTGTTTCTCTGAGGAAATATAATTTTTGTCTTTCTTAGGTTTCTTCTAAGCATTCATTCTTAAAAAATATTTTCTAATTATAGTATAATCATACAGCTAAAAGATAGATTTAAAATTTATTTAGTATTCAAGTAGAATACTAAAAGTAAGTCCTCAAAGTTTCCTAATTTATATTCAGACTCTATCTACCACAATAAACACAGCTTCCTAGAAAAGACAGATGGATTTGAATGTTGAAACATGTTTCTACCACCAACGCTACCACTTTGAGAACTGATGGTACAGAGTTACTGTGACATTCTAAAATTACAAATACATGCTTTCTCAAAGCTAAATGCAAGGAAAAGAAAAAAAAAAAAAGCTATTAAATCTTAAAAACACACACACAATAAACTAGTCTGAACCAAATGCTAATCAAAGTTGGAAATGCATCACTTCCATAGTGCATTAAAATGTATTATACCCAAAGAGTAAAAACTGAAATTTTACCCAAATGGGAGGCAAAGACTTTTTCACCCAAATGGAATATTATCATTGAAAAGAGCCAAGCAATGTTTAAAAGTTAAACAAAAATGAACACATCTACGTGTTCTTATTTGGGTATATGCCACCCCCCCCCCCCTCCATGGCTCAAGAATTAGGTGAAAAAATATATATATATGGCTTTGGGAAAGATCACTTAAAGGTTTTCATAACATTAATAAAAATCCCATGATAAGGTTATACTGCCTCTTCCTTCTACATGTAATTTTTAAAACAATGGTGATAAATATTGTGATAAAATATAATGATCACCAGCAAAATTTCTATTATTGAACTTGGGAAAAGTCCTAAATGTGTTTTTATTGACTATTCAGAATACTGTATACACAGATGCTCATTCTGTCAGAGAAAATTTTATAGCTTTGAAATATTTAAGAGGATAATTTTTAACACCAGGTACAAACTGTTAATTTACTAAAGATTTTTTGTTTGTTTGTTTGTTTGTTTAAATATTAATCACACTGTCATAGAAGATTGAGTGGAGCACAGAATAACATTGTTCTCCCCTCTCTTCTCTTTACCCACATCCAGGAAAGAAGGTTATGGGACAACAGAGGTTGAAACAACAGAACAGCTGGAGGTTACATAGGCTTTCTAAAATTGGAACAATAGCCAGTGACTAATGAGAATTTTACATGTCACTATGTTAACATTTGCAGGCAGCACGGATGCAGACCTTGGTCTAAAGCTGTTCTTTCCAAACACTGCTTACAAAGAACTGCAATAAAATTGATAGAAAATAACAGAGGGGGTCATTATACTCCCCTCTCATTTTGTATACATTTGCTGTTTTCTGTAATGTAAAATTAGAGCAGAATGCTTACATAATATTCAAAAGCTGGTTTAAGAGTATTCATTAAAAAAAAGAAAAGAAAAAAGAGGTGAGGGGGAGATTACTCCACAGATGAGGAATAAAACTCACCCATTGGTCTTACGTTTACCAGAAATGGTTATAAGCAACTGCTGCCTGTTTCCAAAAACCAAAACAACTCTCAAAGGACCAAATTTGGCACCATGGAGGATAATGAAAATAACGTGCCACAGTAATTCCAAAAGAAGCATTCTTAAAACATTTTGAGCAGCAGCTCAGGGAAAAATGACAACTTGGAAGGGAATGATATTCAATGTATTAGTTCTGAGAGGTTAGCTAAAAAAAACTGGGTTTTATTACTATTTTTCAGCCATACCATATATCCATTTTATTTCTAGCAACCAAAACCAGAGATTACAACTCAGTTCCAGCCAGAAACATAAATTAGTATAAATGAGTATAAGTATAGTATAAATTAGTATCCATTAGTATAAATTCCTGTAATATTCCAAAGAATAAATATGATAATACACTTCTAATGGCTACTGAATAAATATCAATATATAAATTTCATTTTAATCAAATATGATCTTATTAGTAAAGTACATAAAAAGATATGGGCAAAGAGAATCTGTTTTGAGAAAATCCAAATGTCAAAGAGTTTTATTTTTAAAAAAGTTATGAAAAAAGATTTTCTTAGCTTTAGTTTCTAGTATTATGAACTAAGTAGTAATTAAAAGATTAGATACATTTGGATGACAGTTCAAAGAACTTTCCTACATTTTTTGATTGCACATTCATATGCCTGTACTTTCATAAGGGCATATATTCCTGCTCCATTTAACTACTTTGGGTCCAAATTATTTTTTTATTCTAGAATTTCACTGTATAAATTATTTCTGAAAATAAATAGGTCATCAGTGGAGGCTTAAAAATGATTGAAGAAAAATAATTTTAAAGAAGATATTTATACACTAATTTTACTCTCAGGCAAGCAAAACCTTTAAGACAAGTCAGGGCTCGTATCTTTTTTTACCTTGGTATCCCTTAGAATCTAGCACAGTACTTGGCATATGATGGGTGCTTGGTGAGTTTATGTGTGCACTACCAAGTAAATTTTGAACTTCCTAGGATTTTGTACATTTGAAGCCTGTCATTTAGAATATTTCTATGATATCTGGAATGTTTATAAGAACAAAATAAGCAGTCTTTGTTGTAGACTTGTTATTATAGCTAAGACTTTAAGTCTTTATTCAACACTAAGATAGGAAAACCTTACAAGATGCTATATGTTTATTCAAACTGCCTTTCTTGACAAAAGTCATTATTCCCTAAATCTTCCCTTAGATACCAGTCATCCAATCTGGCATTTTAGAAGCAGAGGAGTTCTAATTATAATGTATTTCCAACCATCTAACGTGTGACATTAAAAAATTTTTTTTTCAGCTTAGTATCAAGTATTTCATGGGCAAAGAAAATTCCTACAACTCTCAGTTTTGGTCATTAACTTCATACCTCTCTTTGCAAGCTTTAAACACGGTACAGCAGAAAAAGCATGGGATTTGGAGTCTGGTTTCTAGTCCAGCTCTGCCACTTACCAGCCATGTGACTTGGGGCAAGTTCAGTTTCCTCATCTGTAAAATGGGGATACATTATCTCATTTAATACTCACAATAAACCCTGTAATGTATGTCAAAGTGTCTAGCACAGTGCCTGGCACATGGTAGGCATTCAGCAAATGTTAGTTCCCTTCCTCTTCCCTTCCTTAAGTTCTGAAAGACAATGTTCCAAATTATGCTTATACTGTATATTAGTTAAAAGGCATATAACATCCATAAATATATTTTCCCCTGGAGTTTCCCTTCTAACAAACAGGGGAATAGAATGATTGAGATGTATGGCTCTTATTCCTTACTTTGCGTAAAACTAGGCCTACTATAAAACTTTAATTTTTTACAATATATTTTGCTATATCCCTTTAGAGAATAAATTATTAAAAGATAACATAAAATGTGCTTTTCAGTGTATATCATCATTTAAAATAGAACCTCGAAGGTGGAGAACCACAAATGACCAAATGATATATCAGACTGGTTAAAAACAAAACAAAACTGAAAAACCCTCTCAAGTCAGAGTAGGAAACAAAGAGTAGGTAACAAAGAAAGAAAGAAGAAACCCAGTCAAATACCTATCTTGATAACTTCCAAAGTGAAACAATTCATCAACACTCCAAATGAAGGTAATTTTATATGCTTGTTTATGTATTTATTTAGTGAGTGCTTGGAGGTACTAAGTGCATTAACTTCATAGGAGATTTCACTATGTGCCATTAATCCTAAAATTCCAAAAAGAAATACTGATTATATTTGTAAATTGATCTGTTCCTCTGGACTAGTATACCCTTAGGTTATATTGAACTCAGAGGTTTCACTTTTACTTGATTAATTGTGACTAGGGCTTTGACTGGGCCATGTCAGTGGGATGTCAAGTCCCTGCACCCATAGAAGTAATCGAGAATCTTATTTCTAAGCAGGGGATTTCTCTCCCTAGCACAGAGAATAAGCTACTGGCATCTCTGCTTTTGTTCTGGTTTTGTTTTGTTTTTTTTTTCTCTTCCTCCCAACTACCACACGAGCGCCCTAATACCCAAATCAGGCTTGTCTTCACATGGAGTCCCATACTGCGAAAATTTTCCCCTCTCCATTGCTCCATTTTCTCCAGGAAAATTAAATCCTAGATAAAAATGATCATTTAACCACTGAACATTTTCAAATCTGTTACAACTACAACAGCACATGGTCTGAATAGAACTAAGTCATTAAATATTTTTATTTTAAGTCATCCATTAGAGACTGTCTTGAGTTGTTCACTTAGTGAAAATCCTAGAATCAAAGAGTCTATGTAAAAGATGGGAAATTACGAACACTGAAATTTAAAGTTCTACATAAAGCTAAATACATGCTCTATTGTCCTAAGAGAATAAAAATAAATGTTCTAGAAAAAGTCCATTCTGATGGCTTCAAACGATGCTAAATTTATATATTTTATGAACAGAATGTAGCATACTACTGTAATTCATACTACATTAGCAGTAATTTAACAATGTTATGTAAATTTTAAGGAGCGATATAATATGGTATGCCCAGAACCAGACAGGGACTCTTTGGAAGATCTGAACTGGTTCACCACTTGTAAGATCTGTAAGTTTGGAAGAGTCATTTACCCGCTGTGATCTGCATTTAGTTACATGTAAAATGAGTATAACAATATCTGCCCTGAGTGCCTGCTTCTCCTTTTTTTGTATTTAAATGTGTTTCCTCAGGGAGGCCTGCCTTGATCTTTAACATCTATGACCCACTTCCTGCTGGCCTCTCACTGATCTCCTTCCTGTTAGTCTCCTGGATGGCCATCACCATAACTTGTACTTCCATGCTTATTTGTAACATTAAGTGGTTTCCTAATTTTAAAGTTTACATAAATGCAAAGTATTACTACTATTTTGTTAGACAAAATGGGGCAAAGTGAAACACTTATCCCCAATTATATTTCATTAAAAAGATTTTAAAAACAGTGGGAAAATAGTAATTTCAATAAATCTTCCATACAAATTTAGTTTTATTGAACATTATGGTAGATTAGGGATTATTTTCACTTCCAAACAGATTATAACACGCTTTGCTAGTAACTTCAATGAGCAGTTATAACCTGATCCAGAACCATTTGGTTACATGAAAATTTCCCCACAAAAATATTTCCAGCAGCATCTTTTCACGAAGGTGACACATATGCTTGTTACCATGCATCACATATTTGAATGCGCTGGGATGTTTATTTTTAACAATTCAGAAATCCAGGCTGAATAAAACTTAAGACTCAGAATCTAAAAGATATGAAGTGATGCTCCTAATATAATCAGATTATGAATAAAGTAAAAAATGATTTTAATAAAAACTTAAACAGAATCAGTAATATCCTCAAAGTTATACATATTTTTTATTCATATTTGATTCCATGATCTTAACAAGTACATGCTGTCAAAACCTTTTCCAGCCCAGTCTTAATTGTTAGAAACCTGATTCTGATCGAGATCAGAGTTTTTCAAACTGTAAGTTTTAAAAGTATGACCATTAGTGGGTCATAAAATCAACTTCATGGTCAAGAAGAGCATTAAAAAAAATAGTTGAAAGTGGTTAAGATGGGAAATTTTATGTAGTATGTAGGTTACCACAATAAAAATGTTAAAAACAAAACAAAACATAGAAACAAAAAATATAAAGAATGAGCCCTAATGTAAACTATTGACTTTAGTTGTTAATATAATTATAATAATATTGGTTCATCAGTGGTAAAAAAATGTACCACACAAATGCAAAATGTTAATAACATGGAAGGTTCGGTGGAAGGTATATAGCAACTCTGAGCTTTCTGCATATTTCTGTAAAACTACAACTGCTCTAAAAAATAAATAAAATTATAGTATTCAAAAAATGAAAGCAGAAAAAGAATGAGTACATTACATATAATAAAGGTAAATATTATTTTTGAAAGTTGTTTTATATAAATATAGGCCACACACACAGAGGTCTACTGCATCATGGTATAAAATGTGGGTCATGGTCAAAAAGTTTGCAAGCCACTCATCTAGAGCAAGCCATATGGTTAGCACAGGTGGAAGGAATAATCCCTTTGAATTGAGAATCCAAAGGCCTGGGTCCCAAAGCGGCTTCACTACATCTTAGAAAAAATCCCTTATTCTCTGTGCTTTTTTGAGACATAATAAAATGTTTTTTTTTTTTTTTCAAATAGCAACAATTCTTTGAGAAATGACCGTTTTTTTTTTAAAATAACTATTTCCAAAGGCACAAAGAGGACATGAAAAAGTGCCCTATACTTTTTGACCTCTTTAAGTTTCAGCACTTTAAAAGTGAAAATCGGAACATGCCAATCATATATATCTTATTAGTAAGATTTAAAAAAAGGCTCTTCAAGGATATTAAGTTCATTTATTTACAAGTAATGATTAAAAACAATTTTCAGAAAATAAATATATGCACAAAAATGCCTTTTGGGTTTAGGGATCATATGACATGCGGTATTTGAGAATGTAAATCCATTTCTATCCTATAATAAATTTGTAACGTGAGAGCTACTGCAGTCTATGGTATTTCTTCACAAAAACTCTTCTTTGAGAAAAACAACAGCTCCTGAGACAATTTAGATAAAAAAAAGCAACGCCATACAAGTTTTACTTTCCCGTAAAATGTTACATTTAAATACTCCAACCAATGGACTGTTACTCTCCAGGAGGGCTGAGACCGACTCACTCAAGAGATTAATTTTTTCCTGAATTCAACTGCAAATTCAGTACGGGGTTACAAATAAGACGCCGCTGAATACACAACGTTGCCGCCCCATTAAGGACATTATCAACTAAGTCTTTTAAAATAACTGTAAAATTACTAAAGAAAACCGAACCATGTAAAGAATTACTGCCTACAACCACCTCACAGAACACGGAAAGCTAAGCGCTTCCACGACTGAGCACTAGAGGGCACGCTGCGTCACGAGATCGAGTCCGTACCCAGCAGGTTGAGAGCCAGGAAGCCCTCCAGCTCTCTACAGGAAGCCCTCCAGCTCTCTTGCACGCAGGCACGTGCAAGGCAGGGCTCCCTCCCCAGGCGGCTCAGCCTCACTGAATCAGCCTGCCAGGAGCTCCCCAGCTCCTGCTCCCGCAAGCCTTACAGCCTCAATAGAGCTCCCAGTCTTCAAGCAGATACTCACCTCAAGAGAAATGTTAACAAAGTAACGTTAACAAGAAAAAGCTACTCAGTGTAAGAGCGATCTCGGGAGATAAAGCAGTGGGGAGCTAATTAGCCACTCAATCTGTCAGCAGCAATTGACAAAGCAGAAAGGAACTGACTAAATCGCTGCATGACTCGGAGCTGACGTCAATGTGAGGCTCGCTCGCTTGGAGTTTAACTTTTCCACTTCCCTGCTGAAACACGATTCCAGGAAATGTAATGACGTCAGCCCTTTGAACTCAATTAGCTGAGGAACAGACCATTTTAAATATAGGAGGAAAGAAGCAAGCAAGCACACAAACATCCATAACACTCCGGGCTTTTCTCTTCTGTTTGGACTACGTTGGTACACAGTAATGAAATCAGAAGCTTCATTATTTATTTGTTGTTGTTTTTTTTTTACAACGTGAACAGTATGTAGCTTTAACTTGTAGCAGGACTGAATTTGCAACAGGTTGCAGATGAAGTAACAGCTTATTTTAGTAAGGCAGAGTGGCAAGAGAGAGAACTCGACAAGGAGAGATTACTGCCTTGGTCAAGTAAGCAACATAACGCTGAGCAAACCAAGGTGCCTTAGCAGAGTGAGCTGAACACAAAAACATATAGTAAAAGAAACTTCTTACTCGTAAGCTACCAAACAATGAACACTTTTTGAAACACTCAGACATTCTGAAATAATTTCTTTTCTACAACTTCAAAAAAAAAAAAAATCTGCAAAATTAATTTAAAACCCCTCTTTAAAACTCTTACCCGTTTCATCTCCAGTTACAGCCATGACGGGTTCCTGCATACAGAATTGTCTTGTTTGCCTTACCACAGTTGAACATAAAATGTTCCAAACCAGCAAGCATGTGCAGGATAAGTAGGAGTACTGACATCACAATGACATCACTAGTCTATCACAGCCATCAAGTTGCTTGGTCACAGAAGAGTGCACTGCAACCAAAGCCCTATAAAAACTCTTCCCATAATAAACCATCTTCATGTTCTCGTTTCTCAGTTTTACATAAACACCTGTTGAGATGGGCTCCGGCAAGAAATGTCTCATTAATGTTACTTGGTTGCTTCTAATGGTGCTACTTCTTTATTACTGCTGTGTCCAAAGCTTGTAGGTAAACATAGGGGAAAATAAACCCTATATATTTTTTGTAACTCATAGAAGAAGGAAAAATACTTTCAGATTTAAACTGTGGGGATTAAAAAAAAAAACACTGACAATGAGCATAAGAAGAATAAGGTATTTCATAGACACTTCTACATTAACCAAGGAAAGAATACCCAGCCACCTTTGTTCACTTAGCATGCTTTTATTTGCTCAACCATTTTCTATAGCACCATAAAATCCAGCTGTTGCTATACTGACACATAATTTACTAATTTCCTTAGAAGGGAGTAGATACTGAAAAAAATATATAGCACCTATTATATTATACAGCATTTTTTCCATAAATATTAGATTGAACCATACAAAATTGCTGCCATTTGATTTTTTTGATCCACGAAACAGCAATTTCATGTGATTTAAACTAATAACTTATTTTACCAGATTAAAATGCCTTAAAGAGTTTTGTGATTTTGTATTCATAGAAATTACATTTACTAATAGTAAATTTTATTTCAAATTTCAGAAGGCCCAAATTAATTTCTATCAGAATATTTCTTTAAATTGGCCCTTAGGTCTTCAATAAATATTAGTGTAAAAAAAGGTTGGAGGAAGGAAAAGAAGGAGGGAGGTTGGTTGTTTAGTTGACGTCTACTTTTAATAAAATTTTAATCTACTCCTAGACTCAGTTAACCAGCCTGTGGGATGAATAACATTTTCAGAAAGGAAGAGCATTTCATTTACATCCCATACACGTTTACTGAACATTTACCATATGCCAGGGACTGTGCTAGGTACTAGGGAAACAAGGGCAAGTAAAATACAGTGACCCTTGTCCAAACAGAACTTACCATCTAGTGCAGGGCACAGCAAGTCACACTACAGTGTGATATATGCCCAAAGAAGGTGCAAAGGGAACTCATAGGTTATCTAAGCCAGATTGAGGTTCAGGGAAGACTTCCTAGAGAAATGCAATCTAAGATGAAACCTCAATAATGCATAAGAGAGGGCATGGCAGATCAGAGGAAATAAAAGAAATCCAGAATACAGAGCATTACAGAAGAGAGGGAAGTCATGGCAGAGGTGGCTAATAAAGGAAAAAAGGCCTAGCTCCAGCAGAGATTTGGGCCAGATTAAGGATTCTGGACTTTGTCTGACGGGTAACAGGCATCCAGTTAAGGGTTTTGGAAGGAAGGTGACATGAGTAGAGGAGCATTAGAGATATCACTGAACTGAAGAATCGAGAGTGTAAGGGAGAAAGGGAAATGCAGACTTTTGTCTTTAAGAACGATTAGTAGCTCCCAGAATCGTTGCAAGGGGTGAAGAAAGAGAATCTTGCTGAACTCCCAGGACAATTTCCCCCAAAAAACTGGGCCAAGATGGGAGCTGCTGCCCCTGGTACAATTAGGAGATGAGGCAGCAGCTCCACAGCTGCCAGCTTCAGGGCAGCCACCTGGCAGAGGCAAGAGTCTGTTGTAGTAATCTAGGTCAGAGTGGACGGCAGGATAATGACAGTGGGGATGGAAAGGAGTCAGTGATTTGCAACTTAGTTAAGAGGAGGTGGAGGGGATAGGAAGAGTAAAGGATGACACCCACGTTTCTGGATTGAAGCAACAGGGTGTATGAATAGTGGTGCATTATTGGAACAGGATGAAACAAAAGGAAATTTGGTATACAAAACAATGAAGTCACATTTTGGGTTTAAGTAGTCAAGAGATGTGTCAAGAGTGTGGGGAACATCCAACTAGCCAGTGGGATTCAGGAACATAGTCACAGTTAACTGAAGCCACGAGAAGGCAGAGGTCAGCCAGGGAGGGTACCTCAAGTCAGTCCAGAAGAGGACCTGGGATCCAATCCTGAGGAACTAACTCTGTTAACGTTCAGGAGATGGGCAGAGGAAGATTAATCTAGAAAAGCAGACTGAAAGAGGCCTGGGAGAGAGAAGAAAAATTAAATAGAATGCAGCATCAGGGAAGTGAAGGAAGCAGCAGTCACCAGTGTTAAATACTGCTGAGGGATCGATCAAGGTAAGGCTTGAGAACCTGACCACCATTTATTTAAAACAAAAACAAAAAACAAAACAGAGAGGGAGGAAAGAGGAGGGAAGGGGAAGGGAGGGAAGGGAAGAAAGCAAGAGGAATAAAGATTGGAAAAGAAGAAACAAAACATTTGTATATGATATAAACATTCAGACTGAGTCACAAAGAATCTGTAGATCATTAGAAGTAATTAGAGTTTCAAGATGGAGAGATAAAGGATCAACTTAGAAAAAAAAATCAGTAACATTTCTGTACACCAGCAAAAACTAGAAAACGTAATAGAAAAATAAGGCACTATTCATAATAGCAACAAAAACCATAAAGCATATAGGAACTAACTATGAACAAAGAATATGCAAAACCCTATGGAGAAAAATTTTACACTGTTAAAAGAAGTAAAATAAGACCTGACTAAAAGAGACACTCTATACTTTTGGATAGGTTAATTTAACAATATAAAGACTTTGGTTCTTCCTAAATTAATCCATAAATTAAATGTAATCTCATCTTTGATTAAGAAAATAATTTTTTTACAAACTCAAACTTATTCTAAAATGCATATGAAATATTAGTGGTTAACAAATAGCTAAATAAGCACATTTAAAACAGAAAAAGGAAAACAAAGACAAAGAAAGGGAAGGTGTCCATGAGATAACAAAACAGTATGGTACTGGCATACAGAAAAAAAGAGAAATGGTACAGGGTAGGAGGGATCTGAGGCAGATCCAAGTATTCACGAGAACTTATTGTATAATTAAGGTTGCCACATAAACTAAGGAGAAAGGATAAAACATTAATAGGGGGGAACTGGCTCCATAAATGGAGAAAAAAATGAAAATGGAGTCCCACCTAACACTAGATTCAAAAGTAAATCCCAGATGAATTAAGGACTTAAATGTGAAAGGTAAACTACAAAGCTCATAGAAGATAATGTAGAAGAATAGCATTGTGACTCATGGGAGAAACCTTATATGTATATTATCTATGCAACACATAAAGAATTTTTGAGGGCCTGGCTAGATAGCTCAGTGGATAAAGAGCGCGTTGGGATACCACATGGGAGGCCCGGGTTCGGTTCCCGGGGACCTCTCCGAGCGGGCAGACAGCCTTGAGAAAGGCAAGCCGCCGTGGGCAGGGCAGAGCCACCGTGGGCAAGGCAAAAAGCCACCACGGGCAGGGCAGAGCCCCCACGGGCATGGCAAAGTCACCCGTGAAATGCGGAGCGGCTGCCTGCGAAGCGGAAGCCGGCAGCCCGCAAAAACATGGAGGACTGCTGCCCGCAAAACATGGAGTGGAGCCGCCCGTGAAAACAGAATGGAGCCACCCAGGAACAGCGAGCTGCAGCCGCGGAGGGCCTACTCGGCGCACCGCCGCAAAGACGGGGGAAGACAAGAAGCAAACATAGAAAAACACAGAAGAATGGACACACAGCAAGAGCAAGCGGGGGGGGGGGGAGATATGTAATAAATAAAAATAAATAAATAAATCTTTAAAAAAAAACAGAATTTTTGAAAAACGTTTTGTTGTAAAATTATCAAGTTTGCTGTAGATTTTTCATGTAAAAGAGATAAAATGAGAGAACTGATTATTCTTTAAGATTATTCATTTAAATATAAAGCATTCATCAGGAGGAGGGAAATTTACATATTTAGAAGAACAGATTACAGTACTAGGTAAGTACTATGAAGCTTTACCTCATAAATGCCACTATTCCAGTTCTTAATACAGTTTTATTATATTCCACATTAACCCCTAAAATATTTGAGTAAAGCTAATTATCAAGAGATGCATCAATAATAATCATCTGTCTTCCATACTTGCAAAAAAGACTTTCAAATTAAAATAACTAATATTACTCTCCTAAAACTAGTGCTATAGCATATGTCCTAAGCAAATGGACCAAGAAAAATAAAAGTAAATTAAAATACAGGATTTTTTGAAAGTATTAAACACAACTCTTATAAGAAGCACAACTGAATGAAATTAAAATAAGGTAAAACCCAAATTCAATTGAAATCCTAGGGAATCCTCAAAGCTTAGGGTTACATCTCAACTGCTTTATTTCAATTCTGTGGGCTTCCGTATGAGCTAGGATGGGAACCTCAGATTTCACATATACTAAGAACAGTCTAAAGCAAAACCAACATTTATTCTGAAATGACTTGTTTGGAAATTAGACTTGAGTCAGTGCACTGGGGGAACCCCAGAGCCAATGAACTGAATACTTAAGTCCTCACAGATTAGGTAATGTTACAAATACATTAGGTACAGGATTTGAAATCCCCAAAGGATATTTACATAATAAAGTACATTTATGTTTCCAATTCTCTTTTCATACAACCCTGAATTTATCCTTTCTTTAGAGCCAGTAAAACCTGCTAAAAAGTGAAAATCATAGAATTTAACTTGTTGTTTACTGTACTATAGTATTTCTTCTTCAAGCCTTTTTAAGTGCCTCCCCCAAGTCTACCTCCTGTTGAGTTCAGAAAACTATGAAATTACCACTAAATGGTGTGATATAGTAATCCATAGGTATTCTAAATGTATTAAATTAAGAAAATATACCTTGAACAACAACCTGGCTGCCTGGGACAAAGAACTGCTGTGTGCCATCAGCTGATTGTGCTGCATACTGTACAATTGTAGCACCTGGTGGAGGAGCTCCTGAATTTGTCATTGTTAGTGCCTGTAGTCCCTGAACACCATCAGTTCCTGGGTTAGAAATCTGGATTGTTCCACCTTGGGCTATAGCAACTTAACAGAAAAAGAAAAGAAATATTAGAGAATTCTGAGATTCATTTTTAATAATCCATATTGGAAGAATATACTCTGGGTCTATGTGTTTACATGGCTTCGCATTCTCAAATTACCCTTATTTCTCTATGCTGAGTTGATAAGGAACATCAGCTCCTTCCTGGGACAAAACTCTGAGAAAAAGCTCATACATACTTGAAAATATTTTATATTGAGGATTGTGTGAAATTCGTAGAACCCACAAAATTTTGCTCTTCCCTGGCATGCATCCAATTGAATTATTTAAGAGGAAGAGTGGAGATGCAAACAAGGAGTGTCCAGCTTCCCGATTTTCTCCATTCTTTCAGATGTGTTTAATTATAGATAAACAACCTTAAGGAACCGTCAATGAAATTTCCATTTGAGCCTCACAATTACAGTGAATCTGTGCCTTAATTCAGCTAACCTTTTTTCTAATTTATCAAAAGAAAGTAGACTTTAAAGGAATATGTTATATATTTTGGTTTTAAAGCTCAAGGCTACAAAACTGTAACCTTTACCATTTTTGACTATGTCAGGGGAATCCTGAAATATAAAATGTTAAGTTGGAAAGGATCTTAAAAGGTAATTGTATTGACAGAGCCTGTGCTATAATATTTACCTCTACAAAGAGTCTTGAATAACTACAACTAATGGCCACGAATATATGAGGTAGCCTTCCTCTAAATACTGAGATTTGTCAGCCATGTTTTAAAGTAACATTTCCACTTAAAGCTTCAAAAGAATAATAAATGTTTTAATATTTCACTCTACCAGACAAATAAGTAGTGTTTGAAAAAATACCTCTCCCAAAAATAAAAAAATAAAATAAAATAAAATATTTGAGGGGTCTGAATACTTTAAGATAAAGATTAGGACTGCATGCTTTAGTTTAGACACAGGGCACTCAGTGGAATCAAGAGCCTTTTTAAAAAATCACATAAAAACCAGCTAATTAGATTCTACAATGAAGACAAAAATAAGCCATCATCAGAATAACTTATTAACACCTGTAAGTCAATATAAATGCCTTATAGGAATGTTATAGTAGTGTCTAAAATATATTCTGAGTATTTCCAAGTCATCCCCAAACGTTTTTTATGGCATCTGAGCAAAAAAACATATAGGTGATCACCTGAAAGTATAAACCTATCAGAGCTATAGAAATAGAAACAACAACCATGATGATCACATGATGATAAAGATGACAACCACAAAGCTTCAATTCTTTGACCTAAGGTTCTAGTGCCTAACACAGAAAGATGGGATAAACATTTTTTAAAAAAGATTTCAACACAAATTCTCTGAATTTTAGCTCACTGATACATTACTATTAGAATACAATCCGTAGAAAAGTGAAAATCAAGTGCAGAACGTCAATGGTGCAGAGATTGAGAATCCATGTTATACTACTTTACTTATCTGGCTCATCTAGAGCATTATAGTCTGTACAAATGTTAAAAACAGGATTTCACCACAATTCTCCAAAGATTTCCAGGGTCTCAGGATTCACTCCTTATAATAAAAGGGTTTGAGAAAGATCAAATTATGCTAACTTCTTAAAAGAGGTATGAAAATGGCATGAGAGATTTCTTTCTTGGATTTTCATGGCAGAACATGAATGGATTTCATATTTTGCCATATATTTGAATGTGTATTTTCAGTTGATAATTAGTTTGATGACATAGGAATTGTGCTTTAGAAAGAACAGCCATAGACAGTGTAGACACCACAGCATAAAAAGGCATTAGCATCATTTAAGTACAAGGCCTAGCACAGAGTAGGCACTCAAAAAAAAAAAAAAAAACTAAAAACCAACCAACTAACCAATGATGAATGAGGCTATCATTTCCTCCAGACTATACCATAGCCGACATTATCTGTGAATTTAGTAGAGTTAAATGAAATATGGCCTCAAATTCCAACTACAGAACTTAGTTTTTCAACATCAAGACAAAAATAAAGCTTTTCAACTAGTAAATCTGAGGTGAGATTAGTTGCTTCCAAGGGTAAGAACCATAAAATAGGTAGAGAACAAAGATCCTTACTGTTTTTCAATAAATCTTTCCCCGTAGTTCCAACCAAAACTCTGCATTCAGATTGTGAATCCTAACATGTCAAGAAACTATTCCTCTGCATTTTACCTCTGGTCAAGTTATTATATAATTAGATGTGGAAAATAAAAGCTATACAGAGATATTGGCTCAAGGGGGAATACTATTCCCACTGACAAGCTCATACTTTAGCATAGATTTCAATTTTATACTGAAGGCACTCTTGATTTTGGCATTAGCCAATGACAAAGGTCCTTCCCATTCAAAATGTTATCTCATGTTTGCCAACAAGATGGATAAATGCTTCGTGTTATTGCAAATAGCCTGTGTGTGTTGAAAAGATTTGAAGAGGAAACTTAAGTTGCAAAATATTTTTAGGACAGCATAATATATATTTTCAGTAAACAGACATCAAGATAAAGTAAGCAAAAGGAAAAATAATGAGATTAACTGAAGGAATTTAGTCACACATCTTTTGTTTTAGCAAATTACTTTTTTTCTAAATTTAGTATGGGGGTTTTCTACAAATTTTGTGTCATCTATTTCACCTTCCCATTCACCCTTAAACCCTTTTTTGCTTTTCCTGGAGTATTTCAAAACTATGCCTAGAAATCACGCCTGGCTAATCACTTCTAAATAAAATGATTGGCCTTTATCAAAGCCATGAGTTTTAGAAATAAAATGCCTTTCTATTTCCCACTCATTTTTACTTTGGGAACCTAGGCTTTATTATGCTTTTCTGGACTAACACATGCAGCTGAGGCTTTAAGGCTTACACCCATGGCCACAGACATTTTTGTTGATAATAATGAGTGTCCACACTGTCTATGGCTATTTATTGGGACTCAAGCAGAAATCCCGGACCGGCTCGATAGCCCAGTGGATAGGGCGCCGGCATACCACATGGGAGGCCCTGGGTTCGATTCCCGGGGACCTCTCCTAGCGGGCAGACCACCTTGAGAATGGCAAGCCGCCATAGGGGGGCCGGAGCCGCCATGGGCAGGGCAAGAAGCTGCCACGGACAGGGCAAGAGCCACCACAGGCAGGGCAGGTCGCCCGCGGATGGAGTGCAGCCAGCCACCCACGAACTGAAAGCCGGCCGTGAACGGACGCAGAGACCGCCCACAAGCGGGGAAAGCCGCGCCTGCGCGGTGACCACTCTCGGCGCGTCGCCGCAGCGGGGGAAGGGGAAATATGTAATAAAATAAATAAATCTTAAAAAAAAAAAAAAAAAAAGAAATCCCAATAAATGTATACTTATATTTATCTTATAAGAAATCTTTAATAATATTAATTTCATAATATAACCTAAATTGAATTAAAAATGAGCAGCTAGATTATAATTGATAAATGTATACTTTATTATTAACATGATTGATATGTAATATATAACCAATTACATTCTATTCCAATGACAATTATTAATTGAGTCAAGCCTGCTAGTATGTTATTTGCAGACAGTAATGGTGAGCAGAGGCTCGGCCTTGTTGTCCTAGTTGCTCTGGGAGCTACCTAAATAAAACTTCCCCCTGCCCCCCTTAATTCCCAGGTGGGCTATACTCCATAATTAAGTAGGTCATCACCCTACCCATTGGTTGAATGTTGGACACACTGACCTTAAGTAAACACTCTAGATAGAGTAAAAGTCAATAATTTGCTAAATATATTTCTAGTATGTTAGTTTTAGTTTAAGCTGGTTATACAAACATCTTTACATATATCCTTATATGGTCATAGTATTTAATTTCAAATCAATACGAACCCAAGTATGATTTGTCCCCCACTTAATTCCCCCCCCCAATTTACCATATACCATGGTAATCAGGATGATATCAGATGAACTAATCTAGGCAAAACGTTCTAAAATTTCCTGGGACACAAAGCCATGCTTAAAAATCTAACACCTCCACTACTCACTGAGCCAATGGCAACGAGTAAGTGGAAGTAGAAGATTTTTTTTTCTCCATTAAAGTAAGGGAAATATTACTAGTGGATGAAAATTCAAAAATTTTGGTATAAAATTTTTTTAACCAAAAAAAGTATAAAAGACCTGTATAACCAATAAAGAAGGAAGAAGAGAAAGATGAATAAGAAAAGGGTGGAAGCCTGAAAAAAAAAAAGTTGAGGACCAAATGAGGAATAGAATTTATTTAAATTAAGACTTCTTCTGGGCCGGCTCGATAGCCCAGTGGATAGGGCGTCGGCATACCACATGGGAGGCCCTGGGTTCGGTTCCCGGGGACCTCTCCTAGCGGGCAGACCGCCTTGAGAATGGCAAGCCGCCATGGGCGGGCCGGAGCCGCCGTGGGCAGGGCAAGAAGCTGCCACGGACAGGGCAGGTCGCCCGCGGATGGAGCGCAGCCAGCCACCCGCGAACTGAAGCAAGCGCCTGCCGTGAACGGACGCAGAGACCGGCCACAAGCGGGGAAAGCCGCGCCTGCGCAGTGACCATTCTCGGCGCGTCGCCGCAGCGGG
>PVKH010002643.1:0-26638 GCA_004027955.1 Chaetophractus vellerosus
TTTATTAATATGTATCAATAAAATTGATTTGTTTAAAAAAGAAGACCAGTAGACGCAGAGCACACAACGAACAGGCACAGAGAGCAGAGGGAGAGTGCAAACAACAAGGGGGGAGAAATAAATAATAAAATAAATCTCTAAAAAATATATATATATATATGACCATAATTTATTTAGCCATTCTTTGATTACTTCTGTGATGAACATCTTTGTATATAAATCTTTGTTTTATTTTGGATTATATATTTAAATATATTCCTATAAATCAGGGGTTCTTAACAAAGTATCCAGGAGCTTGAATTGAAATTCAAAAAAACATTATTTTTGTGGGGACATATTGGTGCAGAGGTGGTATATTTATTTAATAATACACAGTATAGTGAGGTCTTAGTAAGGGGTCTGTGATTTTCACCTGACTGGCAAAGGGGTCCATGGAACAAAAAAGATTAAGAACCCCATACTATAAATGCTATTTCTCTTTCTTACACAACATACAGATATTCTTGAAAGGTCTTGGGTAATACAAAATAAGAATAAGTTGAAAATATCTTCAGACTAGTTTAAGTTTTTAATGTTGTGCTTTCTTTCAAGTTACTTTTACAAATCCTGCACTCTTCCTATCACTTAGCCGCTTTTTGGACATGATTAGAAAGCAATGAAGTAGGGAATAAACAAATAGCAATGTTACAACACAAGCTGATACAGTGATAATTTGTGTGGAAAAGAAAGTCTGACCACCTTAGGTTTTTATCTCCTTATGCTTACTTTGTGTGTTCAATTGTACACCTGACATCTTTGCACTTCTCAATGTGATACAAAATCTCTTACATCTTCAACATTTTCTTATACGTTTATGGAACTATTTATCTAAAGTTGAGTGTTGCATAACTCAGGGAGTGTCTGTATATCGAATGTAATTTAACTCTCAGTGTTAATATAGATATCGGTTTTTAACATTTCTTCCTCAAGACCTACAGAGGTATATAGGTCCATTCTCCCTTATGTTAAAAGCACTAAATTGCTGTGGTTTCTGATCATTTAAGTCGGTTTTTATGCTTCTTTTTTTTTTTTTTTTTTTTTTTTTTTTTTTTTTTTTTTTTTTTTTTTTTTTTTTTTTTTTTTTTTTTTTTTTTTTTTTTTTTTTTTTTTTTTTTTTTTTTTTTTTTTTTTTTTTTTTTTTTTTTTTTTTTTAAATCTCCACCCTGCTTACAGACTCCCGGCTTTTTCTCCTCCACTTGTGTTCCTGCTTGTGGTAGACCCTTCTCCTTGTAATTCACTGCTTTTAATTTTCTATAGGTTTGGAAACCTGTTTGCCATGTCTATAAAATCTGAATCCAAATGAAATTAATAGCCTCTGAGAAAGGGCTTAGATGAATCTCTAGGAGGAACGGGCATGATCTTTAGGGCATGGATTTGGTGATCTCTACTTTGTTTCTGCAGAGGTCTTTTTCCATCTGCTTCATTTCTTTGGTTCTTTGCTGTGTTCTAGATAGGTGAAATTGTCAGCTGAGTTCCACATAAATGAAGCTTCTTATAATTCTTATGTTGGTAACCGAACATTAAAATATCCCTTCTTCCTTTTCTTCTACTGAATTCTGATCCTTTACTCTCTTTGGTTTTCACACCATGTGTCAGTCTAGGTTAACTCAATCTAGAGAAACAGCTAATTGGGTTTCAGATGAGTGGGATAAGGTACAACCCAAACCTGTATTTCCTCTACCTTTTTCTTCCTCCTACCCATATTTCTACATTTTATTCTTTTTTTTAAAGATTTATTTATTTCTCCCCCACTCCCCACCCCCCGTTGTTTTTGCACTTGCTGTCTGCTCTCTGTGTCCATTTGCTGCGTGTTCTTCTGTGTCTACTTGTCTTTTCTTTAGGCAGTACCAGGAACCGATCCTGGGATCTTCTGGAGTGGGAGAGAGGTGCTCAATCTCTTGTGCCACCTCAGCCCCCTGGTCTGCTGTGACTCTTATTGTCTCTCCTCTGTTTCATCTTGCTGTGCCAGCTCTCCACTTGGGCCAGCTCTCCGTTTGGAGCTTGCCTTTACCAGGAGGCCCCAAGAATCAAACCCTGGACTTCCTATATGGTAGATGGGAGCCCCATCGCTTGAGCCACATCCGCTTCCCTACATATTATTCTTAAAAATTAAAACCCCTCTACATTTCAAAACAGAGATATAATTCCTTTATATTTTAAAAAATTCATTTCTTGTCTAAAGCCTTATTGATTAAAAAGAAATTGAATGTATTCCATTATGTGAAAAAAAAAGGACACAATTTACACAACTCTATTGTATTCATACCTTTACTTTTACTCACAACTAACTGATAAGGGCTGTGGTGCTAAACCATGATTAAATGGTCATTTTCTATAAAGGCCATCATTCTCTTCTTGCAGATGATTTTTGCTTAAAATTTATTAACTACCCCGTAACACTTATGTGCTCAGAGTAAGGGGATATGGCTGGTTCAATAAAACCCATTCTACTATTGGAGAATCAACTCAAAGTTCAGGTCATATCATGACATCTGCTCCACTGTCAGAGTTTTATTTATTTCGCTTTTCCAGTCCAAATGTCTTCTATAGAACTTACATTATCAATAAAGTGCTTTCATAACTAACCTAGAGAAGTAAGGACAAGGTCTGTGCCTAAAGCAGTACCACACATACAGATGTGCTCTCTGCCTGTTTCTTTGCTTCTTTTCTAACCTCTCGGCTTCTTTCCCCAAATAAAGGTTTTTCTTGAGGTTGAGCCCCCAAACTGGGATGTCTGATTTTTATTGGTAAATAAATTTGTTTGCGCAATTTCAAGGTGATATGAATTAAAAGGGCATGACAGTAAGATGAGGGCTGATTGAGGGAGGTTAGTTGAAAGATCAACTTGGTCCACAGTCTCGCCCTCAGTTTCACAGGTTGAGAAATTCCGGTCTGTTCATGTCCTAGAGTTGATTGGACTCAGGAAGGGTGGTTCAGGGTAACGAAAATCATGAGAAACTATTATATTATTCAGAAGGCCAATTTATTAATATTACAATGGGAAATAAAATTGCCACATGGACCGGAATGATTATGTTGGTTTGAACAATCTTTCCCCTCTCAATTTTTTTTTAAAAGATTTCTTTTTTATTTATTTATATATCCCCCCTTGCTGCTTGTTCCTGCTGTGTTCATTTTTGCTTTTGCGATCTTCTGTGTTTGCTTGTCTTCCCCTGCTGCGGCATCCCGCCAAGTCAGGGCGGCTTGCCTTCTCGCCGCGGCTTGCCTTCTAGAGGCAGCCTGCCTTCTCGAGGAGGCCCCGGGAACCGAGCCCAGGGCCTCCCATGTGGTAAACCAGGACTCTACCAATTGAGCCACAGCTGGTTCCCCCTCTCACTTTTTTACAGATCTATTTGATTATTTAATACATGCAAATTCCCAAATATTTATTCTTTTTTTATTATACTATGTATGTGCCAGATATCGTGTTGAATGCAAAAGATATAGCCGTGAACAAGGCAGACATGCCTTCACGGTGCTTAAGATCTTATGGGTTTGAATTCAATGAGCAGGAAATCAGAGAAGGTTGTGTACATGATTTAAATGTTTAATGGCATTAAGCTATGTTAGCCAGTTGTATCCTGCTCTGTAGTAGGATATGCCTACCTACAGGTAGACTGAGTCCAATGGCTCCTGACAATGATGGATGTACTCTGCTAACGTTTTACTCTCTGACTCTTGTTTTCTATATTTTAGGGTTACCACCCACTGCCTTATTCTGACACATTCATTCTTAGGATAGGTAGTACATTCTATTAACTGCAGTGACTATCTTCTTTTTTTATGCAATTATTATAGACCTTGATTTTACTTTGGACTTTGTCTCTTACTGTGGGAGCTGGGGCAAGTTACTTTAAGCATCGGTGATTTCATCTGATAAAACGGGGATAATATTTCCAATTTTATAGTTTTTTATGATATAATGTTAAATTAAATAATATAACAAATGCAAAATTCCTAGGCATAGGCCTATTACATTGAGTGATAATAGTCCATAAAGAGTTGCTATGGGTCAAGTACTTCTACATGTACTAACTTAAAAATTGCATCAACCCTATAAGGCAGGTATACTTTTTAAGCCCCAATTCACAGGTGAGTATTCTGAAATCTAGAAATGTAGAATAACTTGCTTGAGGTCACATATTTAATAAATGGTTGAACTTGGATTTGAATGCACATCAGTCTAGATCCAGGATCCTTGCTCTTAACACCTATGCTGTTTTCCCTCTCTCTGATTATTCATTTCCATCCCTTTCTCACCTAAACCCCATCTGTCTACTGGCTATTTCCACTTGAGTGTCTTTCCATTATCTTGATTCAGAGGTTCTTACCTGGAGTCCATGGGTGGATGTCAATTAATATCTTTAGCCTGTGCATTAATCAGGACTCTCATATTTAAGAGGCAGGACTCCAGCTCAAACAAACTTAACTACAGAGAAATTCCAGGAAAGGACTGGGGTAGCTCTTGGAATCCAAGGATAGGAATGTGATGGATCCACAAATTCAAATGTTATTAATTGTTGTTTTAGTTTGCCACGGGCTGCCAATGCAAAATACCAGAAATGGGTTAGCTTTTATCATGGGAATTTATTAGGGTCAAATATTACATTCCAAGGCTGTGAAAATGTCTAAATCAAGACATCATCAGAGATGCTGTCTCACCAAAGGTTGGCTGCTGGTGATCCTGGAATCCTGCCATGTGGCAAGGCAAAATGGCAGCTGGTCTCTGCCTTCTCCTCCAGGCTCACTTTCTTCTTGATCTCAGCTGTGGGCCATCAGTCATATGGCTTGTCTCTCCCCGGGTCTCATCTCTTCAGTTTCAGGCTGCTCTGATGATTCTAGCCGGTGGCCTCTCTTCAGCCTTTCAGGGTTTCTCTGTCTTTCTGTGGCTGTAGGTGATTCTGGAGTCCTCTCTTACATGGCAGGGTAAAATAACAGCTCTGCTCATCTCTCCTTCATTTATATAGGACTCTAGTGAGAGGATTCGGACCCACTCTGGGCACCAAAGTCTAATCAAAGACCCTTACCAAAGTGATCTAATTAAAGTGATCTAATCAAATGGTCTCCTAACTGAATCTAACCAAAAGGTCCCACATACAATAGGCTTACAGACTGATGGGTTAGCTTAAGAACATAATTTTCTGGGGTCCTCAAAAGACTCAAACCAGCACAGGTGTATTCTATCTCTCATTTATTTTTATTTTGTTGTTGTTGTTTATTTTTTACTCTTGTGGTAACATATATATAATGCAAATTTTCCCATTTTAACTATTTTAAATGTACAATTCAATGGCATTAATTACATTCACAATGTTGTGCTACCATCACCACCATCCATTACCAAAACCCTTTCATCACTCCAAATAGAAATCCCACATTCACTAATCAATAACTTCCCATTCCCCCTGACTCCCAACTCTTGGTACCTCTAATCTACTTTCTATCTCTATGAATTTGCTTATTGTAGAGATTTCATATAAATGGCATCATACAATTGTCCTTTTGTGTGTGGCTTATTTCATTCAATATAATGTTTTCAAGGTTCATCCATGTTGTAGCATGTATCAGAACTCCATTCCTTTTTATGGCTCGGTAATATTCCATTGTATGTATATTCCACATTTTATTTATCCATTTGTCTGTTGATGGACACTTGGGTTGTTTCCATCTCTGTCTCATTTCTAATTTCTGATTTTCTCTGGCTGTCAGTATCTCTCCCTCCCTCCCTCTCTTTTTGCTTCCCTCTGTTTCTCACTCTCTCACCCCTGCATTCCCCTCCTTTGTTCTTCAGGCTCATGTACTAGGAAACATGCCAATTAATAGCATTCACAACTTCAGTAAGAAATTGACTTGATCCTTTGGCCATAAAGTACAAAAATTCCATAAAATGTTCTGATTGGCCCAGGTTGGGCCAAGAGTTCTCTGGGCAGTCAGTCTTATGGGTGTCCATTACAAATTGTTTAACGTATTTATAGAGGATCTATTGCTTCCACCAAATTCTCAAAGGAAGAGATTTGTAACTCAAAAACAGTAAAGAATGACTATAAACTCAAAATATGTCAAATCCATCTCCCTTCTCTTCCAAACCAGCTTTTTCTTCTGACTCCCTTGCTTCTGTCACTGGTATGCCCAGTCTTCTAGATAGCTGGGTTTGTTGTCTTATTGTATTTTGACTTCTTATTCTTTCCCCCTGCATTCAATTATTCAGAAAGCCCTATTAATTTTTCCATGCAATGGCTGTTGGAATGATTCGTTTCTATTCCCACTGCCTCAATACTTGACCATCAGGCTGTCATCTATGTTAGCTCAATAAATCATAATGTCTTCTTAACCGGAACCCTATCAATTATCCCTCTCTGCCCAAATCCACCCTATCTATTGGATTAATTTTTAAAAATTAATGCTTTCCTGTCATTCTTCTGTTCAACACTCCATGGTGTCTTCTATCCTGGCAATAAAGAAGACCCTCAGCAATCTAAGATAGGCCCAGGTCTATTTTCCCAACCTCTTACCAACTTATATCTTATTTATTTATTAGGAAATACTCTTCTGTTCAGCCACACTTATTGTTCAGTGGTCTATTCTTTAGCCTTGTGACATGTCTACTTGTAGTTCACACTAAAGCTTGTCTTTATTAAGAAAGCACTTAATAAAGGGGTCTATTCTGTGACCTAAGAGTTATTATATTCATTTCCACCCTGGAATAGCCTTCCCCTTCTCTTCTCCATCTACACATTTTACCCTTTCTACTTTCTTCAAAAAAGCAGTCCCATACTGCTTCCACCTTTTGGCCATTGTGACTAATACTGCAATCAATATTGGTGTACAAATATCTGTCTGGGTCCCTGCTATGAATTCTTTTGTGTGTATACCTAGGAGTGGAATTGCTGGTCATTCTACATTAAACTTTCTGAGGAAATGACAAACTGTTTTCCACAGCAGCTACACCCTTTAACATTCCCACTAACAATGTATGAGTATTCCTGTTTCTCCACATCCTTTCCAATACCTTGTTATTTATTTATTTAGTTAGTTTATTTCATTGTATTTATAACCATCCTACTTGGCATTTTTATAATGGCTAATGAAGTTGAGCATCTTTTCATATACTTATTAGCCATTTGAATATCTTCTTTGGAGAAAAGTCTATTCAAATAGATGTTTTTAAATTGGGTTGTTTTCTTTTTGTTATTGAGTTATAGAAGTTCTTTATATATTCTGGGTATTAAATCCATATCAGATATATGGTTTCCAAGTGTTTTCTCTCATTCTGTTGGTTGTCTTTTCACTTTAGAAGGAAGGATTCACTTCTGCCATGAAGCTATTAGTTTTCAGAATGCCTTGTGTATTTTTTGTTTCTCAGCTATTCCATTACAGGTTTTTTTTTAAATTTAATTGCATTTTTGTAGTGTGCCATTTTGATTCTCTTCTTCTTTTATTTTTTTCTGTAATTTTTAGTTATTTTCTTAGTGGTTACCTTTGCAAATACAAAGAACATCTTAAACTAGTAACAACCTAGTTTGACTAGTATCAACCTACTTTCAGCAGCCTACAAACCCTCTGCTTCTAAATATTGTGATCCCTCTCCCTTTATAGTGTTATTGTCTCAGATTACACCTTTATACAGTGTGTGCCCAGTAACATAGATTTTACATGTTATTTTATACACTTGTCTGTTAAAGTCATATATGGGAGAAAAAGCAGTTACAAACCAAAAGTACAATTATTACAGGATTTTTCGTTGACCTCTTTAGTCACCTTCACCAATGTTCTTTATTTCTTCTTATGACTTTGAGTTTCTGTCTAGTGTCCTTTGAATTCATCCTCAAGTAATCCCTTTAGTATTTCTTGTAGGTCAAGTCTTCTGGCAATGAACTCTTTCAGCTTTTGTTTCTCTGTAAATGTGTTAACTTCTCCTTTGTTTTTGAAAGATTATTTTGTTGGATATAGAATTCTTGCTTGACAGTTTTTTCTTTAAGGACTTTAAATATGTCATCGTACTGATTTATGGTCTCCATGAAGGAAATTTGCTGTTAATCTTATTGGGGATCCCTTGCATGTGACAAGTCACTTCACTCTTGCTGCTTTCAAAATCCTCTCTGTCTTTCAATCTAATGGGTCTTTGTGTAGATCTCTTTAGGGTTTATCCTGCTTGGAGTTTGTTGAGCTTCCTGGCTGTGTATATTCATATCTTTTATCAGACTTGGTAAGTTTTCAGTCATTATTTCTTCAAATACTTTTTCTGTCCCTTTCTTGCTCTCATCTTTCTGGGGCTCCAGTGATGCACATGCTGACATGCTTGACAGTAACCCACAGGTCCCTCAGGATTTGTTCTTTTTTTTTTTCTTTCTTTCCACTACTCAGACTAGATAATTTCAATTGTCTTTTCTTCAAGTTGACTGATCCTTTTTTCTGCCTGTTCAAATCTGCTGTTCAATCCATGTAGTGAGTTTTTTCATTAAAATTATGTACTTTATAATTCCAAAATTTCTCTTTGGTTGATTTTTTCCCCTAATTTTTATCTCTTCATTTTGTTCAGACAATGTTTTCCTAATTTCCTTTAGTTCTTTGTGTATGGATTCCTTTAGCTCATTGAACATATTTAAGATAGTTGATTTAAAGTCTTTGACTAATAGCTCCAATGTATGAGCTTCCTTGGAGATCATTTCTGGCAATCCTTCCCCCCCCCCTTTTTTTTCCTATGTCTTAGTGTGTTTTATAATTTTTTGTTGATAACTGGGCATTCTGAGTATTATGTTGTTATAGCTCTGGAAATCTAGTTCTACTCCTCTGGGACTGCTAGGTGTTTTTTGCTGTTGTTGAGGGCTGGAGTTGTCAATCTGTGACTTCTCCAAATTATTTTTGTTCTCAAATGGGGAATGGAAAGAGAAAAGCAAGAGAGAAAAAAAAAAGGTACTGTCTCCTTAAGACTCCTCTGCTGCTTTTGCTTGAGGGGGGTTAAAACAATGATTGCTCTCAGAACTGGCCCTCCCCATTGATCTGAAGTAGTTAAATAAAAACAGTGATTAGGGAAGTGGATATGGCTCAAGCGATTGGGCTCCCTCATACCACATGGAAGGTCCTTGGTTCAGTTCCTGGTGTCTCCTAAAGAAGGCAGCGAGCTGGCAAGACAGGCAGGTGTGGCAAGCTGATGCAACAAGATGACACAACAAGAGACACAAAAAGAAAAACATAATGAAAGAGAAAACAAAGCAGGGAACAGAGATAGCTCAAATAATTAGGCACCCCCCTCCCACATCAGATGTCCCGGGTTTGGTTCCCAGTGCCTCCTAAAGAAACAAGGAAGACAAACAGACACAGCAAGTGCAAACAAAAAGGGGGTGGGGAGAAATAAATAAAATAAATCTTAAAAAAAAAAATTAAAAGCAGTGATTATTGATTAGACCACACACCCCTGGATTTTGGAGGCCTAGGTCCTTATAGCTCATCCTGACACCAGCAAGCTGTACCAGAAGTACAGGCTGCAGCCCCCAACATTGACTGCACCTAGTTTGGGGGTGGGGATGGTAGCCATTGCACAGAGGGTGAAATTCACTGTTTACCACAATTTACCATCCTCTTCCTCCAGCTCTTCCCTGGATGCTATACAGTGTTCCACTAGACTCCAGAGTTCCAAAATAGTTGATTTAGACAGCTTCTCCCAGTTCAGTAGTTGTTTTGGTGGAGGGACCAATTCCCAGAGCTTCCTACTCTGCTATCTTCCCATAGTCATCCTCCTCAAACTGATTTTTAGTAGGTAAAAAATTTATCATTTTCAGGATTTCTGGTATCAGTTATAGGAAAGGAAATCAGGGAGAGGAGTTGAGAACAGAGAGTCTATGATCTATGACCCTCCCATATTCCACCCTTATCTCTGCCAGGGACAGATAATTACAGTGTAGAAGCAAATTGCAAGACTTGACAATAGAACTACATGGAAGAAAACTGGCTGAGTAGAAACATGTTGGATGATCAAAGCAGTGAAGCAGTGAGTACAGTTCAGTAGGTACTGGCACTGCCCAATTGAAAATGGGATTTGGGAAAGGTCAGCCAAAAGAAATGGGGAGTGATCCTTGGAAGCATGGCGAGGAGTGAGTCAGAGTTACCCACTTTGTCAGAGCAAGAGACTGTGGGTCACAGCTATTCTAGCATACTGTGGGAAAATATAAAAATTCTGTTGCTAAAATTGAACAATTACAGTGTTTTTTTAATTTTTAGGAAAAATGGGCTTGAAAGTTTTCCTTTTGTGAATTGTTATTAAGCCTTCGGTACTTCCTTTTCCTTTCAAAACAGAGATTCAGATGTGATTTCTTAAAAACGCATGATTTTTTGATATGTGGAAATTGGCAGAAACATAATATAGCCATAATTAGTGCTAGTAAAATTGTCCATATAGCAGAATTAAATCTATCCATATTTCATGATGTTTCACAATGAACACCATGATATCTAGGTGCTGCCACTCAAACTAGTTTGAAAAACAAAGCATTGCAACCCTGACTGCCTTTTGTTATTTCTACAGGCAGGAATATTATTAGCGTTACTGAAACTCATAGAGAAAGGTGTAGATACAAAGTAACCTTTAAAATACATGAAAAAGAGGGAAGAAGAATAAAATAGTGTAAATTTCAGTGTAAGAATGACATAATTGTAGCTACTGTTTCCTGAGCACTTATTATATACTGTGCTAAGTATTTTTCAAACATAAATTTCATTTAATCTTTATAACCAACCTGTGAGGTAAATATCATTATCTCCATTAGGTAGAAGAAAAGAAGGCTAAGAGACTTGCTCCAGGTCAGACAGTTGGTAAGTGGTGGGTGGCACTTCAAACCCAGGTGTTCTGACTTCAGTAATGATAACATTGTAATGCTTCTAATTTTGTGTGTATGCAATTTAAAAAAAACTTTTAAAATTGAGATACAGTAAAGTGTAATCTTTTTTGCATAAGTGTGCACTTTTGTAATCATTAACCAGATTTAGATATTGAACATTTCCAGCAACCCAGAAGACTCCTCCGTGCTCCCTCTCAGTCATAAGTAATCACTATTCTGCTTCTATCAACAGATATTTTTTCTTATATTAATCTAATTTTTTAGAGTTACCACCAGAAGATTTCATATACCAGTCCTGACCTTGCCATTTTAGCTTTCATACTTATTCAAAGCTGTTATAGCTCTAAGTTTTGAAGCATTCACTATAGAGAATAGTATTAGGATACTGCTGCATATTCAATTTCTTGTATTGTTCTGAAATCAATACTAATTTTAAAAACTTAAAAGAAACTCGTGGGATGAAGTGCTCCTGGATGGGGTAGATTTTAAAAGGGCTGTAACAAACCAACCAACCAACCTTCCTACCTTAGAAGCTCCACAGAGTTTTCTTACTGATTCAGTGCATCTATCTCCATTCATGGAGTCTCATAAGGAAGTGGATGCCCATGAAAGTTCATTTCAGTTTATGGAAGGGAAGACTAGCCAGGCAGAGTATGTCACTGTGATTGCTTTGCATCATCTTACAGCACACGAAAAAAATTTATGTCCTAAGTATCTTCCACAGTTGATTTGCTGTTTTTCGATAAAGGAAAGGAACGATAAAGGGTAAGAAGACCGAGGAGAGTGGGTGGGGGGAGATGATATGAGGCCTTTCAATGAGGCCTTAAAGTGGTGACTTTCCATGCCTTGTAGATTAGCTCTTAAAACCACATTACTTCTTATCCAACCTGGCAGTGACAGAAGCGGGGGTCACAACTTTACCTTAGGTTATCCAGCTGTGCTAGGTGACTTTACAGCAATAACTCCGGAAAACTGTATCCCCAGCTCATTCCCCCACCATGTTGATTTTGCACTTCATTCTGACTCCCACCCCAGTCAACTATGACAATTTGAATCAGTCTACAGGTTACAATTGAGGATCAGGAATAGAATGACTGACACTAGTCGGGCTCAATGACTTTAGGGGTGATATGTGCCTAAAGGGGATTGAAGTGGCGTCAAAGAAGGAAGGCTGGCTCTGACACGCACGTGATGGCAGCAGTCACCTCGAGAGTGACATCACCTCTGGGGCAGAGCCTTAACTATCCAGGGCCTTGTCTCCTATTGAGCTTCCTCCCCTCTCTTTTCCCCCTTTCCCCAAAACCACCGACCCCACCAGTCAATGCTCCCTGAGGAAAAGCCAAGACATCCCAGAGCAGCCCAGGCAAGGCCCAATCTCTCCGCGCCGCGGTTTTCCTCTCCATCCTGTCTTCTAGCCGCTCCCCACCCCCAAACTGAGGAGGGGCCGGGGCGCGCGTGCTCCACCACGCACGCGCCCCCACGCACGCGCTCTCCCTCCGCGTTCGCGCTCCTCCCCACCCCGGCCCGGAGGGGGCGGGGCGGCGGGCGGCCTCCGAGGGTGCGACGCCCCCGGCGCGGCGGCGGTGCCAGCGAGCGGCCGGTCGGGCGCGGGGAGCTGGGCGCGTACTGCGGCAGGGCCCGCTGGCACGTTCTCCTTGCGCAAGCCGCCCGCTCACCCGGCAAAGCTGCGAGCGCGCCGCGCGCCGGACCCGGGGCCTCCGGCGTTGCCCTCCCGCCGCTGCCCTCCGCGCCTCCTCCGGCGTCTCCGCCTCCGTTCCCATCCCCCTCGCGCTCACCTCCCGGCTGCGCCGCGCGCGAGGCGGAGCAAGGCGCCCGCGGCCGCCGCCGAGCTGAGGGACGAGAGCCTGCGCCCGCGCCGCCGCTGACAGGAGGATCGCCGCTGGTTGCGCTCGCCCGCCCGGAGGCCCCTCCGCGTCTTTCCGGGACGCTGACCCACCGGGGGGAGTCCGGGGGCAGTGAAGTGCTCTGGGAATCGCGGGCGGCGCCGGCGGGCGGCCGCGGTCCTCTCAGGAGACCCCGGGGACTGGAGCTTGACCCGGAGGTGCGGCGAGCCCCTCAGAGCGGCAGGTAAGAGACCCGAGGGAGCAGGGAAAGGAAGGATCGCTCAGTGACGGGGACGTTCGCCTCCAACGCCTCGGATCCAGGGAGAGGGGCGGGGGCGAGCGGGCCGACAGCGAAATGGGCCAGCCAAGGCTTGGGGAAGGTTGGCTCCGAATGCTGGCATTAAGCGTGGCTTCCGATGGGTCCAGCGGCGGTCACTTGGGTGTCACCCAAGGTGTCATGGAATTTGGTACCAAGAGCGCCTCCGGATGACGGGGACCCAGGATAAGATGCGAGGCAGGTTGCTAAACGTGGCAGGGAATGTGATGCAGAACGAGTCGCAAAATGTGCGCCCAGATGCAGGATCAGAGTAGTGAAATGTGCCAGGTAAGGCACAGGGCAGGGTGGCTTGTGTGGCGCTGAAATTCATGGTAGAAGTTTTATTGGTAATATTAATAATTCCTCTGGGAAAGGAGGTGTAGTATAATAAAAGATTAATAGGACTCATTGCTCGATATTTTACCACAGGAAATCGAGAGAAGATATGATAAGCTATGTTTGAGATAAAGTCCCCACGTGAAAGAAGGAAGCAAATTGTTTTTGGTGGTGAGATTCGAAAGAAAAAAAACAGGGCTAAAATAATTTCCAGTTTCACTGTCAGCCTGTGGAGCACTGATAAAATTGAATCTTGTTCTCTTTTCTAGGTGTGGGATGTTTAAAATGGTTTTCCTAAAACATAATAATAATTAGTATTAGAAAGAAGATTTGGTGTTTTGGGTGTCTTTCACTCTCAGCTCCTCTCCAGGGAAAGGGAGGGGGTGGCTCTTGAGCATGATTGTGAGTTCAATATCATTAAGTAAAGGGGGAAATATTTTCCATATGTGTCCCTTTCTCCATTTTTACACAGGTGGAAATATCTGGAATGAGGAAAACAAAACAATATGGTGAACAAAAGGGATACGTTTTCAGGCCTTTTCAAGGGTTGGAGCCAAAAGCTATGGCAGTGGTTAATTACAGAGAATGGCAGTAGTGAAATATTCTTGCATGTTCTTGGTTTTGGGGTGGCAAAATAATTTAAAAAATTGAATACAGCAAATGTGACATGAAAAACAACAATATGGATACTGTCAGTGGAGCTCTTGCAGCATTTCCCAGGTAGAGGGGATTATCTTAGGAATGTGTGTGCAAAAATAAAATATTAAATATTCTCCCCACCCCAAAGTACCCACATTGTGCAAAACATTGTGACTTCCGTTTAAGAAGAACATCTGTGTTTTGAGAGGATTGTCAGAGCATATTGGAATTTCAGAAGTAACAAAAGACAGCTTAGTGAGCTATTTACTGTACCTTATGTGTATACATGCAACGAATGTCTGTATAATATGAAACAAAAGCAAAAATATGTGATTGTGTTCATTAGGGTATATTTAGTTATTGATGAGATTTTAGCGTTTTATGTTAAAATTCTTGTAGAGAAACCAAATTACTTGCCTGCATCTTGTTCTGTATTAATTTGCCAGATAATCTGAAAATTCATACTGATTGGCTTCCTCTTGGATCCAAAATCAGCCATAGAGGGATCTTTTGCTTCAAAGGCAAAAGTAGATTTTCTTTGGTGATTGATTTTTGATTTCAGTCTTTTCTGTAGATATGCCCCTCACCTTGAGGCTCTGTTTGGACTAAAGAACAGAGGAAAGGGACAGAGGAGAATAAAGAGCAGTTCTGTTGGGTCTTCCTGTTTTGTTCTGACTGTTAAGCCATATGTACTGCCACCCCCTACTGTCTGTAGGAAGAGGTGTCACAGAGCCCCATTCTTTTCCTGTTATCACTGCCCCCTTGTGTAAGGGAAGAAATTGATATTTGCACTTCTGGGAACCACTGTTCTTAGTTTTTTTCTTCATAGAGTGGTTATATAGATTTATTAATCATCTGTTCTTTTTAGAGTTGTAAAGTTTTCCAGTTTGATGTCTATATTTAATGGTATCTAATTTGAGTAAGTCAAATTGTAAAGAATGTTTCCAATATGTTCAGGAAAACAGTGCAATACTACTAGTACTAGTAATAACTCACACTTACCTAGTACCTACTCTATGCTAGTTCTGTTTTACATGTTTTAGATATAACCAACTCATTTAATCACTTCCAACACACTAGAAGGTATGTACTATTATTTCCATTTTACAGATGAGAAACTGAGGAACAGAGAGGTTAAATATCTTATCCCAGATTATATAGCTAGGATATGATTGAGCTAAATTTCAGTTCAGGAACTCTGACTCCAGACTCTATGCTCTTAACCCTTTTACTCAAATTAGTAGTGACAATACATAATTAAAATGCATGTGTTCATCATAAAGCAAATACAATAGATGTGGATAAACCTTGTAACACATAAATGGTAAACCTACAAATACACACAAAATTAGTTATTTATAGAATGAACATTTCTCTTTAGGAATTAATTTCTGTAATTCATTTCTGGGATTATGATTAGAGGAGTATCAGTATGTTTTATATGGTCAAAGAAATATTTATGATGGAGGTTGGTTTATGAGGGAACTTTAGAGGTAAAAAGTTACTTTCAGGTTTGATATGTGTGTGTATAAATAAATATTTAATTAAACCATTTTTTAAAAGCATGAGTAAACCTTTACTGGTAATTTTCTTTAGGAAAATTAAGGAGAAATTATATCATATTTTCCCCATCTACTCAATGATCTGTTTTATATATTTTAAAAAGTAATTAGCAAAACTGTGTTGGATGCATATATGCATTTTTCCTCATCCAGTAACAAATATTTACTCAGAAACTTTTCCAATTAGATTGTGAATCACACATCTTATGTAACTGAACACTCCCTTCATTTTTATATACATTTGTTGATGTGGAAATTCAACGTAATCTACTGATTATGGATAAAACTTATTCAGGATATATGTTTATATAATTTAGTGTATTTAATAAATTGTCATAAACTTAGACCATACTCTTTATCTGTATTAGTTGATAGTTGATTTTAGCATACTTTGCTTATAAAACCTATTTGATTTGCATCTCTATCTTTATTATAAATGAAGATTTACTATCATTGTTAAACATTAGTAGATTATTTCCCTCTTCCATCATTGATTCTTGACTGTTCATACCAGGTCTCCTTTTCTCTCATCCCTATAGATTTCTTTGCTCTTAGACTAATTTCTGAATGCAAGAATGTGCATTATTTTGAATGGAGAAGGAAGTAGATCCTATTTGAGTAATTCCAAAAGGGGGATATTGGGATAGTTGATAATGATTAGATACATGGTAGAACAAGTGTGAATAAAAGAAATACATCAAAATTCTCTCCTTGTCATATTTCTTTCTCTTACAATAGAATTAAAATTGAATCTCTGAGCCACAATTGGGCACACTAGTTGAATTATATTGGATGCAGTACACAGAATCACCAGTGTTAGCTGCAATATTTTTATTAATGTACCCAGATTTTAATTCAAGGAGCTACAACAAGCTGTTAGAGATGGCTGTTTAGTTTTCTAGCACTGGTCTGATCAAGGTAAAATATACTGCGAAACAGTTTAGAAAATAGTTGAATTATTTGGACATTACTTTTTTCCTTGTGAATAAATTGACACTCAAAATTGTCATACCAGTTTAATATGCCTGTGATCATCAAATGTTATGATTATTTGGAGAGAAGGCTCTGTGTAAATCTACAGTATAAATAAATAGGTTAGACTTCGTTATACCACTTCTCAAACTCCATTCTTTTTATAGAATTTGAGAGATTCTGATATCAGTCATTGAAACTGAGTAGTTGCATTAAGTGTGGAAGATCTTGTATGTGTTTTTTTTGAGACTCCAGTTCCCCAAATTACAACCCATGGGCCATATCCTCCAGCCCACCATCTGTTTTTATATGCTCTGCAAACTAAGAATGGCTTTTACATTTTTAAATGGTTAAAATCAAAAGAATAATAATGCTTTGTGATGTGTGAAAATTATATAATATTCAAATTCAGCATCTGTAAAGAGAATTTTATTGGAACATAGCCATGCTCATCCATTTACAAATTGGCTGTGACCATTTTGGGGTATGACGGCAGAGTTTAGTCATTACAACAATAGTTGTACATACATTGTAGGCCTGCAATGCAAATATTTATATAGTGAATATTTAGGCCTTTTACAGAAAAAGTTTACTAGCCCTTGGTCTATTATATGGTCTATGACTGCTCTATAGTTTAAAGTATTTGTTGAACATAATGATACACCAGTTATGTCTGTTGAAGGTCTTTGTGGGGGATAACTGTTTCTGTCCATTAATTGAGAAAGATTGGTCATTTTGCCCTAGTGCTGATTTATCTGACAGGCCCTTGCTGTACCTCCTTTTGACACCCTTACTATATCTAACCCTGGAGAAGTTTCTGACAAAATGCGTTATTAGAGTTGTTTCCTTTCCTATTCTTTTTGTTTTTTTGGAGAGGTATACCAAGTGGAGAGGTTTGGAGTACATAACGTGAGAGAACATTTTTTCTTTGTTTTCACAGGTCCCAGTCTCTCACATACTTTTGCATAATGAAAAGATCATTGTTATATGAAGTTACTTTAAAAGAAAACCCTTGATTTTGTAGGTTAGTTTGTTATGCAGAACACCTTGTGTGGAAGACAGTATACGAGTAGAATTGGATTATTATATTGGAAAAACTGGGGGATGTTTATGCAGTGTATTAACATAGTCACTTATTCATTTACTTAAATATTTATTGACTACTTACTATGTGTAATTAATAACTTTTACTACTGTGGTTTTTCAGTTGAGGGTGGAAATTTCATATTCTTCCTTAATAAAAGCTAAAGTTGTAATTCAGAATTCTGTTTTAGAGTCCATCTCCCTCTGGGAAAAATGTACCTTAAAAAATAGGTAGCATTTATTAATATTTGTCAGTTCCCTAGATTTCCACTCAGTGTTGACAAATTTTGCTGTTTTCTTTATGTGGCTAAAGTATTATGAAAAGGAAAGCATTTATTTATATATTCCTTTTCATAAATATCAGCAAGTATTGCAGACATAAGATTCATGAAGAAAAATATATAAGCATTAATTTAGAAAACTTTTGTTATTCCAAAAAGATAACTTTGGACCAGGTAGCCATTGTTACTTTGCTTGTTCTGTAATAGCATGCTAACATTATCATAGTGATGATGGTTCTGATTATATGGCACCAGTTTTTTATTGCTGTGGAAACTCCCCTTGTTTCACCAGTGGATCTGGCCTTATTAAATTTGGAAATGGGAATGGGTATGTAGATATTGTGATTTAGTCCCCTTAGGCATGGGGAATCTGTTTCAGATCTTAGTAAATTCCCTCTCCTAAAATGAAGAAAGTCTCATTTAGCTCTTTGTTCCTAATCTTGCATTGAGGTCCAACAGTTTCTAGTTCTACTTGCTAAAATTTGATGAGACAAATTCAAACTTGATGGATATTTGTTGTACTCTAGAATTCTATTTCTGTTCAAATTCTATGGAATCCTGTAGGGCTCACTGGGAAAGTAGATTTGGGTGAATGAAGATAATTAGCTTTAGTAGTCATGTGGGATGAAGACTTATTAAAACAAATAAGCAACTAACCAACCAACCAACCACATACACCCAAATCCTGCTTCAGCATTAGAGAACCTCAACTCTTCCTTGTTAGGGCTTTAAAGAAAAAGATTGCTTTTGGAAGTTATTCAGTCATTCCTATATTATAGGATGACAATATTGTTGTTCGGGTATAAGAAGCTTTTGAAATTCTACAATAACAAGACCCACTGTATAGTAGAAAGAACATGAATTTATGAGTTTTTGAATTGTAAAAATGGTTTTGAATTACTGCTCTGTCACTTTCTAGCTATATGAGGGATGATGAAATAATCTCAGTGCAAACCGTAGGACAGTGTATGGTACTTAATAAATGGTAATTTTTATTAGGCTTTGGGAAGTGTCCTGAATTTCTCTTTTGTGATGTGTACCTAGTTCTACTCTGCACTTTTTTTACTGGCATTGTCAGTCCAGCTTGTTTTTTTTTTTTTTGTTACATATCCCCCCCCTTTCCGCTTGCTCTAGCTGTGTTCATTTCTCTGTGTTCTTCTGTTTCTGCTCTGTCTCCCCCCGCTGCGGCGACGTGCTGAGCCAGGTCACCGCGCTGAGCCAGGTCACCGCGCAGGTGGCTCTGCCCCACTTGTGGGTGGGTCTGCTTCTGTTCCTGGGTGGCTTTTTGCTCTGTTTGCAGGTGGCTTTGGCTCGCCCTGCCTGTGGCGGCTTTGCCCTGCCCGTGGCAGCTTTTTGCCCTGCCCACGGCGGCTTTGCCTTCTCAGGCGGTCTGCCCGCTCGGAGAGGTCCCCGGGAACCGAACCTGGGGCCTCCCATGTGGTGTACCAGCGCTCTATCCACTGGGCTGTACAGCCGGCCCCAGCTTGTCTTTATCTTGTCTTACTCTCCTTTTTAGGCTTGTGTGGCGTTTTTAAAAACCTGTGGTATTTCAGCTACTAATTTATTTGGGCCCTGAAATTTTCTTTTATGAAGGATTTGATGAGAACTGAAAGAAAGAGTTCTTGAACTCTGCAAACTTAAAAATAAAAACCCCTAAGGAAAATACTGCTGGCAGACTCCTGTTATGCATTTCTTCTTGAAATATGTCCCTTTATATACCACAAACTTGACAAAAAATTAATTATAAGTCTCTCTTGTGAAACAACAAATCTCAGCATTTCTTGAAACAATGAGCCCTTTGACAAAAAAAATGTTTTTTTGATCTGATCATAGAAATGTTTTCAACTTTTACGGATAGCTCTCATTTTCATAAATAATAATTGGAACTCTGTACATGAAAATTTGTCACCCCTGATGCTCCAGGTTGACTGCTTTTTGTAATTTTTCTTTTTTATAAATTTGTATGTGAGAATCAATCAAGGTAGAAAGCTCAGAGAGTTTTGTTTGTTCATTTGTTTGTGATCTCTACCTACTAAAAAAAAAAAGACATATTTACTGTGTAAAATAATACACTGGAAAAAAATTCCCTCTCTTTCTGTAGTATAGATGGGAAGCTAACTATTGTGAATTTCATATTTTCCCCACCTTTCAGTTATTTCTGTAATACTCTGCCCATTTCTGCTAGTCCTTACAATTATTTATTAAATATTTTTCTTTAAATGAACTTGACCCACTTCCTCTTAGTTTCATCCATTGTTATCATAATATCCATGAACTGATAAGGTAGTGCTAGTTGTAAATAAAAAGTAGTTCATCCTGAAGTCATTTTGCTTAAAAGCACTTAGGGAAAGCCCATTTATATACAACTTTTGGTTCCAGTTTGTATTGTTTTGTATTTTTAAATAAATGAACTTCATAATGATTTCTCTCCTTGTATTAGATAATTGAATTCTATTTTTGTCTTTGGATGTGTTAAAAGTAGGCATTTCTGGGGAGCAGATGAGGCCCAAATCATTGAGCATGTGCTTCCCACATGGGAGGTTGGTTCCTGGTGCCTCCTAAAAACAACAACAACAAAAAAAACAAGCAAACAAACGAAAAAACCAACTCAGGGAAGCTGATGTGGCTCAGTGGTTGAGTGCCAGCTTCCCACTTCTCACATACGAGATCTGAGGTCCAGGGTTGATTCCCTGGCCCTGGTACATTAAAAAAAAAAAAAAAAGTAGGCATTTGTTTGTTTTCAACAAATGTTAATTGCCATTTTTATAATAGGCAACTGCTGTGCCCCGCCCCCAACCTTTTAAAAAAAGCTTACAAAAAGTAATACATTACAAAATTCAACAAACCAGGGATGAATGAAGAAAAAGTTAATGTCTTCCTCCACCCTTGGGTCTCTCCCTTCTCTTGTTATAATACTCCTTGTGGTAACCAATGTTAACTAATACTTTGATTTTTGATGAGTACTCTTCAACATTATTTTTGCTCAAAAACATATAAGCATATATACACATATGTAGGCTTTTAAAAGATTAAATAGGGATCAGATTATTTACATTCCTTAGTAACTTGATTTATTCACTTAAATTTATATATCATGGCTATCTCTTCAGGTCAGTAAATGGAACTCAAATTAATTTTAAAAAAACTGAGTAATTAATCCATAGCACACTATACCATAATTTATTCTTATTCCCCAATGGTAAACTTTAAGATTGCCCCTCCCCCCTTTTAAAATTATAAACATTAGTCCGTTCTTACTTATGATGACAGAAGCAAACATTATAAATAAAATATTAGCAAAACAAAACCATTAGTGTATTTAAAAAACAATACACCATGATCAAGAGAGATTTATTCTGGGAAAGCAAGGACAGTTAAACATTAACATAATTTGTTTCAAAAAAGAAACTATATAATTTTCTCTGTCTTTGGTAGGGAGTTGGAGGCCTTTGTATGATAACTATTTATAAAAAATGGCATAGGAAGATGTCTGCCCATGAGAACAACAAAGTTTTGCGTAAGTTTTTTGGTCTTTCAAATTGATAGACAAAAGCCATTATTTTGGAGTCCTTGGGGAGACTGTGTGGGACTTGGACCTTGATTTTGATCTTGGCCTCACTACTAGCCTTTGTTTGCCAAAACCTGGTACCTTTAACATTTCCAGTGGTTGGGATGGATGATAGGTTGAGTCTGTTCAATTGAGGGCCGGCACCTTTTAAAATCTTGTACTTGATGACTTTGATCTTAATGAGCACCTTGTTGGCCTCTGAATGCTCCTGGACTAGAAGATGTTGGCTTGCATCCTTTTGATGCCTTTCTTGTGCAAAATACGTGTTCCTCAGGTTCTAAGTTTCTTGAAGCTATTTTTGTGACTTATTCAGGACTGGTTATATGTGATACTGTTCCTGGATTTGGCCATTTCTGCCAGCTGCAACTCTGGGAGTGGAAAGAGACTGGAAAAGAGAATTCTTTGATAAAACCTTGAAATAATTTCCTCAGAGAATATATGGCATAATTTTTGAATTCTTGCTTGAATGAAGATGACTTTCTTTTTTTAGAATGGAAGAAGTAAAACTGTATTTGTAATTCTTGTAAAAAATCCAATGGAATTTACAAAAATGCTGCTAGAAGTTATAAGTTTAATAAGCTTGAAGGATACAAAATAAAAATATAAAAATAATTTGTATTTCTGTATACAATCACAAATTTGTAATAGTAAAAACAATCACAAATTATACCATATATAGTAGTGTCAACATAGGAAATTATTAGGGATAAATCTGATAAAACTAATTTTTAAAAATTTGTGCACTGAGAACTGCAGAACCTTACTGAGAAAAATTACCTAAATAAATTGAGAGCTAAATCACATCCATGAGTCTTCAATCATAGCAGGGTTTTTCTTTTTCATTTTTTGGTAGAAATTGAAAAACTGATTCTAAAGTTCCCATGGATCTGTGGAAGACCTAGAGAAATCAAAACAACTTTGTATAAGATGAATGAAGTGGGAGGACTAGCATTACCTCATTTTGACATATTATGATGCTATATTAATCAAGATAATGTGGTATTTGTACAAAGATAAATATTTTAAATTTATCAATGGAACAGAATAGTCTAGAAATAGACCTACACATATATGGACAAGTGATTTTTAAAAAAAATAAAATTTATTAAAGTATATTATTCACATGTGAATATGCATAAGCAATAAGTGTATAGTAAAAGTTGTGAACTTACAAAACAAACATGCATGTCATCATATAGGGTTCCCATACATCACCCCACCACCAATACCTTGCATTTTTGTGAAACATTTGTTACAGACTATGAAAGAGCATTGTCAGCATATTACTACTAACTATAATAGCCCATGTCTTACATTTGGTATATTTTCCCCCCAACCCATCTGATTATTAATACCCTATATTAGTATATTTGTTATAGTTCATGAAAGAACATTCTCATATTTGTTCTGTTAACCACAGTCTATCTTCCACCACAGGATTTTCGGTGTTATACAGTCCCATGGAGATGCCTTTCTTTTATCTTGATCAGTGAATGATATCTTGGCTGGGTATAGAGTTCCTGGATCAAAATTCTTTTTCTTATAGCATATACCTCTGTTGTATTCACGCTTCTTGTGTAGTAGATAAGAAGACTGATGCCAGCCTGGCTCTTTTCTTTATAGATAACTGGTTCTTTCTCCTCAACATGAAGTCTTATCATCCTTATGTGCCCTGAGATTATAAATCTCATCTCATTATGTACTTAATCCCTTTTATATCATGAGAGGAGTCATTTCCTGGGCTACTATCTGTGTAGTTCAGTATTTCTCCCTTTCTGACTCAGTTTTTCTTCCCCCCTTATTCTTTATTTTAAAAATTTATTTGTTATTTTTTTAAGGAGGTACTGGAGATTGAACCTGAGACTTTGTACATGAGAAGCAGGTGCTCAACCACTGAGCTACACCTGCTCCCCTACCCCCCTTATTCTTTAATGTTTAGTAATTTTACTAGAATATGCCATGTTGGTCATTCTGAGTTGATATTCTAAGGTACATATATTGCTCTTTCAAAATGTAATTTTAAATCTTTATCTTCAGTGCTTGTTACTCCTCTCAAATCCTTTTTATCTTTGTTTCTTTTTGAGTTTAAAATTTTCCTTTATTGCATCTTCTGTTTTTCTTAAGGCATTATCTGTTTTTATTCACTTTTTGTGAAATCATTTCTGAAATGATTTTTTTTTTCCTTTTATTTTCAATTTGTCCTAAGTTTGGCCATTTCATTTTGGGTTTTATAGTTCTTTTTTCTATTGTTCGTTCATGTCTTGTGTCATTTTCTAAAGGTCTTCAGTTCATTTTGAAATAGCAGTTTGTGTTTAATTTTTAATTATTTTCTAAGGAAGTATGGGGGATTGAACCTAGGACCTTTTACATGTGAAGCAGGTGCTCAACCACTGAGCTACACTCGCTCCCCTTTTATTTATTTATTTATTTGCTTATTTTTATTTATTAGGAGCATGTTGCGGTTTTGATCTGTTATGTGAACATGTTTTTCTATCATAGTTTCATTGTCTGCTCTTTATTCTCTCTTTTCTTATAATGATATTTTTGGAATTTGACCTTGATACTTTTCTGTGACTAATTTTTCTTTGAAATTAATTTTCTTGATCTTTTAGAATGTGGCTGGGTTCAGGAAGGCTTTTTTCTAACTTCACAGAGCTCCCTCCTCCTTTGATTTTTGTGTAGTGTTAAAAAAATATGGCAGCTTGCTTTCTGAGGTTTCCTGACCTTTCCTCCCACAGTCGTTTGGTTCGGACCTTCTATTTCTTTCAACTCTTACCCATTTTCACTCTGTAATCATGAAACTCTTTCTCTGTGCCTTCTAGAACTCACAGTCTTCTGCAAAATTCCCTTTATTTTCTCTCAATGTTATCTTCATTTTCTTGCTGTCACTGAAACTTAACTTTCCCTTGAGGGTACCACTTTCCCTGAAGAATTCTTAAGTTTTAACTCCTTCTATTGAGGTAAGGTGTTACTCTTTTTGCTTCTCATCATTTCTTCTAGACTCTTCTTCTGTGCTCTGTCACTCTGTTACTACTCCACTTATAATTATTGGTGATTTCAATATCCATACTTCTCATACCTTGGTTTTTTGACTTCCTCTTCTCCAATTATCTTATCTTCTACTTCAGCCATTCTCTTCCATGATACATCCTGTGCAGATGTTTTTAAACTATCACTGCATCTGCGTTAAGTAGGGAGCTTTGAAAAACTGCAGATACCTAGGACTAACCTCCAGAGATTCTGTTTTTGGTTAGTCTGATGTGACCCACCCCTTCTCACCTTCTCAAGGACATTGCCTCAGCAATTTTTCCAGGCATGTTACTTTATTTTTTACAATTTTCTAAGGTGACTTTAATGTGCAGCCAGAATTGAGAGTCACTGCCTTAGAATTTATTACTACTGATAACCACAACTTTCTATAATATAAATTTCTGGCATTTTACTCTCCAGCTACCACCTCCTATTTTTCTGGCTCATTCCTTTTAGTACCCAACAACCCTAGTATTTTATATCTTTAGCACCTTTTTACTTACCACCTATTCACCCTCGTGTCCTCACATCCGTTCCTAACTAACTGATTTTTCAAAGTCCGTCATTACAGTTGCTCTTCTGCATATACCCTCAATCCCCTTGACCTCACTCCTTGATTGTTCTTGCCTGGCAAAATCCATCCCCTTTTAAAATCAACTCTACCTGTTCTGTACCTGTACACTTAATGAACATGGCAGAAGCAAAACAGTTATGTTGACTTTAAATTCATGGCTAGTACCTAATGACTTTAAATTCATTGCTTAGTCTGCAAAGCTATCCTACTATATAACTCTAGTTCTTTCCTGCTCCCATTTGCCCAGATGATTATATCTTTCTCTTGCATCTCATATCTTCACCATTTCTCCTATCCTCTCTCAGCTAGTGACCTTGTTTTCTATTTCACTAAAGTAATAGAAACCATCTTCCCACCATTTGCATTTTACCAATGTTGTTATGTATTAAGTGTCTTTTCCTCTATCTAAGGCCATTTCTTCAATTATGCGTTACAGCCCACCTCTTCCTACCTTCTCAAGGACATTGCTTCAGCAATTCTTCCCTTTTTCTCCAAATCCTTTTTTGGTTCACTGTCAATAGCATAAAAACAGTATTATAATTTGTTTTGCCTAAAAGAAACTCTGTTGCCCTTACTTCTCCCTCCAGCTACTGCTCCATTCATTTTCTTTCATTTATATCAGATAGCTCAAAAACAATTACCTATGTTCACCTTATCCACTTTTTCTCTTTTTTTTTACAGCTTTATTGAGGTATGATTTACATATTACAAAATTCACCCATTGCAAATACACCATTCAGTGATTATTTATAATTTTATAGTGTTGTGCAGCATTCACCACAATCCAATTTTGGAATATTTCTGTCACCCCTCAAAATTCTCTTGAGCCCATTTGCATTCATTTTCCATTCCCACTGCCAGCTCTAGGCAACCACTGATGTGTTTTCTGTTTGTATAAATTGACCTTTGGGCAGTCATATAAATGGAATCATACAATATGTAGTCTTTAGTTTCTGGCTTCTTTTACTTAGTGTAATGTTTTTGAGGTTAATCCATGCTGAGGAAGTAATCAATATTTCATTCCTTTTTATTGCTGAATTAGTATTTCATTGTATGTATATCCCATATTTGTTTATCCAGTCACCAAATGATGGACATTTGGATTATTTCCAATTTTTGGCTTTTGTGAATAAGGTTGTTATGAACATTTGTGTATATACTTTGGTGTGGACAATTATTTTCATTTTTCTTGGGTAGATTCCTAGAAGTGGAGTTGCTGGGTGGGTGAACAGTTTTGAGTTAATTTTTGTCTACAATATGAGGTAAAGAGCTAAGTCAGTTTTTCTGCATATGGATATCCAACTGCCCTTACACCGTTTGTTGAAAAGATGACCCTTTCCACTCTTGAATCATCTTGGAACCTTCATTAAAAATCTATACACTTGCTGTCCTCCCGCCCCTCCCCCCAATCTATACCCAGGGTATGTGGAGGGCTTATTAACCTCCTATGGCTGTTTGACCACCTGGAACTCCTTGTTAAATCCCCAGCTAGTCTATTAGTCTATTGCTTGCTCCATACAGGATTATAACCTCAGGCTAGTGGAGGTGCTGGCCCTCCC
>PVKH010002644.1:0-26639 GCA_004027955.1 Chaetophractus vellerosus
CCCACCCCGAGCAGCGGAGACCAGGGAGCCACTGACTGGACGCCGCTCCCTGAGAACCTCCTCACCCTCCCCGGCCGTTTCGGAGTGCACGCCGAACGGCCAATTTCTAGCCTGTGTCGCCGCCCGGGCCGCAGCCGAGCGGAGCTGCCCAGTCAGGGCCGGGTGGAAGCGACAGAAATGCCACATTTCAATTAAAAATCAGAAAATAAAGATAATAAGTGGATTTATTTTTCAATTCAAGCTCATGGACCTCCTGAAATCTTTCTATCAACCCCTTGGGGATCCATGGATCCCTGGTTAAGAACCCCTGATATAGACTATTTCATGTGAGATGATACATGAGGTTCAGTTTCTTGACAAAACTAAGGTGATGTGATATTTTTCACATGCAACTGTCTGAAGGACAGTTAAGGGATATATTAACTGACCTCTAAAGATTATCTTATAGTATAAAGAAAAACAAATGGAAATGAAATATTCAGAGCAACAGGTCTGTTTTCCACCACATTTACCAATGCTGCTAGGTTTTTTTTTAAATATCAGTCAATAAACCCCTTCCCAAATCAGCAAAAAGAGATTAAAATACATAGAATGAGTGGATAAGCATTTGTTGTTATACCATAATCAGCTGAAATTAAATCTTTTAATCTTCCTACTTGTATAAATTAGTAAAGCATTCCTGTTATTCTCATTATTTATAATTATAGTTATTTTATACATCAAACTAGAAAAATATGTGATTATTCCTTGGGCTAGAAAGATTCAGATTTTTAAAAATTTAAAGTATAATTTAATTACATCAGTATTTGACTAAAGAAAGAAATCTGGTATCTTCATGTCAGGAAAGTAACTTATATGGGAACAAACTAAATTATATCACACTGCAGGATTTTCTTAATGAGCTTTGATGAATGAGACCTGGATAACTTTTAGCCTAGGTTATCTGATTTAACATGATTTTAGAGATCCCTGAATTGACTTAAAACTAGGAATTGGTTTTTAAAAAAATGGAAATCACAATTTTATGGCAACTTCTTGCAGCTATTGGGCTTTATTCATATTGAAGGGAAAAAGGTAAATTGAATTTACTTTATATAGAAAATTGCTGGAGGAAGGGAGCTATGTAGAGTATAATTGTTCTAATTCTAAAGAAACCTGAATTCTTCTGAATGCTCAGTGAAATGAAATATGGCTCCAATTTAATGTGAAAAAAATCCTATTATAACTATTATAGCATAATAGACATATGGAAATAGCATGTGCCTCAACTGAACTTCTATACATAAGGCATTTATTGTTTTCCTGTAAAATGCCAAGATCAAAAGCAGTCTTGATATTGGCTAGTTTATTGATTATTACAATTATAGAAGGAAAATTTATATCATTTACTATATTACTTGGGACTCCATTTGTTACATTTAACATGTATAGGTGTTCTCTTTTCAGATTATAACTTAATCGCAGTGGTTGCTATTTTAGTTTTGATATTCAAATAATCTTTCCTCCGCCTACAACTTCATTAGCTCCAACAAGTATCCTGGGCTATTTCAGCTGATGCTAGTTAACTTTAAAGACAGATAGATTTTCTTTGTAAGCTTCTTTCATAAGGCTTAAGTATATTATGTACATCTTTTTAAGGGATGCTTGAGAAATCCTAGTGTTTCATGGAAAATAATGCAGTAAAACTAAGTTAATATCTCTGTAAAGAGATGTGGGTATCACTGCGCTAGATGTATGATTCCAAGGAATTATTTTTCTTAGCATTATGAAAAGTTTTAAAGTTAAAATAAATTTCCAATGACTATGTGACTTACTAAAGAAGAACTGAGATTAAGACTGATTCTCTGAAAATACATGACTCCTATTAAAGCTTTGGAAATAGGATGTAAAACTAAATGTAAATGAAGCTATGACCATATGTTTTGCCTACAAAAACTTGTTACCACATGAAAAATTGCATTCTAAAATCCAACCCCCCTCCCCATGAGGGGCCGTCCACTGAGGCAATAACACACCCTGTGCTGGGGAAGCCTGTGATGGTGAGCAATGTGGGTCCATTTTCCAGTATGATTGAAACCATCTCCAAACTTCCAAGCTTCAGTCTCAGTTGACTTGGAAGCATGCTGAGGTCCTACTCAGTGGATCTTGGGAAAATAAAGGGTTTCTTCATACAGAAACATTCTAAAAGTTTGTGTTTTTTATCTGGATAATATTTCACTGATGTTATTTTGAGGAATGAATATTATACTTTGAAGCATATAGAATGAGCAGGCTAAAATATGAAAAGCTGACTAACTCTTTTCTTGCTCTGAGACCTGAAATTCATTGTCCTAAATTACATTAAGCCAATATTCCAGGCTCCAGACACACTCTCCTCTCTGCCTCTCGGCAAGTCACTATAGTCTCTCCTGCAGTTGCCACCTATCTGAGCTATCTGTTCTTGCATCTGCAACCAATTCTCCCCATGGCAACTAGTGGGACTTTTAAATGGAAATCAGATCATTTATCTATCCATTTATCACTCTGGATTAAAATCTTTTAAAGGCTCCCCAACACTCTTAGATTAGGGTTGCTAGATAAAATACAGTATAAGTGTTGTATTTAAGAAAAATATTGTATTGTAGTAAAGTATTGCGTGAGACATATTGCACTAAAAATTTATACATTGTTTATCTGAATTTCCCATTTGATTGCATAGCCTGTCTTTTTATTTGTTAAATCTGGTGCCTTGGTTTAACATACAGAGCAAGCACCTTTTAGTGGCTTATGGACTTTATCCACTGTGGGCTCTGCCTGTCTCTGCTCCATCATCTTGTACTAGCTTCTACCACAATCTTTTCTCTCTCCTTGTTTTATAAGTGGCAGGGATTACCCATTAGCAGCCTGTGAAATCAACTCAGTGGTCTGTCCCTGCATTAAGAAAAGAAAAAGAAGTAGTAGTAGTAGTAGTAGTAGTAGTAGTAGTAGTAGTAGTAGTAGTAGTAGTAGTAACAAAAATAAAAGGACACTTGTTTACAGTTTTAGAGGGGAAACAAGAAGGCAGATTATCACCTTTTCCAAATTCAGCAGGGAATGAGTGCATTGGCAATTCAGATTTTCCTCTTGCTCTTCACATGTCGGTGAATGACCATAAAAGCATGTGAGTATTGATTTGGGTATAGTTTAGCGAGCTGGCGGATTCACAAATACTGAATCCACAAATAATGAGGTTTGACTATATGTGTGTGTATGTGTGTGTCTGTATCTGGGTGTTTATTAGGTGGCAATGTAAAATTAATTTCTTATGATGAGTCGTAGTGAAATATTTTGAAAGCTACTGCCTATGGGGGGGGAGGTAAAAATGTATAAAAGGAAATAAACAAATAAATAAATAAATCTTTAAAAAAAAAAAAAAGCTACTGCCTAGCCACACGGCCATTTATTCCTTTCCTCTACCCTGCAATGTATAAATTGCTTTCCTGATTCAGAGTCTTGGCAATTATTTTTTCCTTTGCTTGATGTAATTCACCTCACTATAACATCTCAATTTCTTCATGTGTCTAGCTCCATGTCATTCTTCAGATCTGTTGCAGAATGTCAGTTTGATGTAATTATGAATTCCAAAAATAAATATTGGATTATGCTTGTAAACTGGTCTGCTAATCTGGGGATAATTAAATTATGATTAGGGCATTAACTGGACCATGTCAGTAGGGCGTTGAGCCCCACCCCTTGGTGGGGCAGGAATCAAATATAAAAGGCTTGACAAAGAACAGAATTGAAGCAGTTTTGATGTTGGAGTCCTGGTGAGGAAGGAGAGAAGGCCCCGGAGAGAGGGAAGCCATTCGCCTGAGGGTTCACAGAGGGCCTTATGGAAAGAGGCAAAGCCTAGAGAGCCTCATAGTCTACAGCTGACCTTGTGGAGGAAACAGAGGAGCTAAGCCTGGAGAGAAATGGAGCCCTGGGAAGAGAGGAACTCAAGAAGCCTGAACCCTGCCTTGCTCCAACACGTAGCAACAGACTTTGGTGAGGGAAGAAACTTGTGCTTTATGACCCAGTAACTGTAAGCTTCTACCCCAAATAAATACCCTTTGTAAAAACCAACCGATTTCTGGTATTTTGCACCAGCACCCCTTGGGCTGACTAATACAAGGTCTAAACTTAAATAGCACCTTTTTGAAGAGACAGAGAAGTGGCATATTGGGCATGGAAAGATTGGTTGGCTTTGCTCTAAGGAGGGGTGCAGATAAATATATTGATAGGAAACACAGTTGCACACACCCACATCTTTAAATTTACTATCAAAGAAAAGTTGATGCTTTTCGGAGTTGGCTCAATTTCTTAGTTCGAGCCAGTAATATCACCTTGTGGAAGGTTATCTTTACTTATCTCTCTTATTTGTTACACATAGTCACAAAAAATGACATCGAGGATAAGAATTTTCCTCCTTAATTATTTTGGTTGATCTCATTATTTAAATAATTTGTTATAGTGTAAGTTCCTGATTATTTAAAATGGAATTTCTGTGGAGTGTTCTATGTTTACTCCACAAGAGGGATTCACATCTCGGTGAGTGAAGTCTTCTACAGAAATTTGTTGTGAGGATCAGAAAAAAAAATCTTGAATATGCTTACATGAACTAAATAGCACTGATTTTATTCTAAGTGATACTTATAAAAGCCTTTGCTTAATGCCACCCTTTTCCTTTTATATAGATTTCTTAAAAAATGAGCATGCTTGTATTTCAGCTACTAACAACAGATGTGCTTAGCATAAAACATCAGAAGTAGATTTTGTAGATCACAGCTAAGATCTAGTAAAATTGGAATGAAAATTTGCCTTCAAGGGAGACGTCTGCTATTTTATTCTGCAAGCCTGTTTTGTATTTTGCTTAGAAGTGAGAGGAAAAAGATGAAATTTCAATCATGCTTCTGTAGTAGCTGCTGCTTTCCAAATTTCAATATTTTTAAACAAAGTTCAAATTAAACCTTGTTTCAGAGATCGCCAGCAAATTTTTTTTTAATTAAAGATTTATTTCTTTCTCTCCACCTCCTCATTGTTTTGCACTTGCTGTGTCTATTCATCATCTTTGTTTCTTTAGTAGGCAACAGGAACTGAACCCGGCACCTCCAATGTGGCTTGTCATGCCAGCTCACTGTCTATTTTAGGAGGTACCAGGAACCGAACCACAGACCTCCCATGTAGTAGGTGGGAGCTCAATCGCTTGAGCTACATCTGCCTCCTATCAAAAGGTTTTTAATTTTAAGAAGTAGAGGTAACCACTTATGTTGCTGTTATCTGAAGAAGTCAGTTTGAAAATTCCATCTCTGTCATGGAAAGTTTTCAACCAGTAAACACTCCTTTTTATTTATTTTTCTAAAAAGTCCTCAGGATTTAAGTAGAAGCAATAAGGTAAACTTGAAATGCATATGAGATTGTCTTTTCTAATTTATGATAGAGAAGCTACTGCACATGCTTTTTTCTACATTTATAAGTAATTTTCTAAAATATTTTTTCTATAGAACGCTAAATTTCCTTTTAATAGCAACCATGAGAGGTTTTCAAGATCCTAATAGCACTCTTTGAATTTATCCCAATGATTGGGTACATTTTATATGTGCTAATAATTTTGAGAGTACATGGTTATTAATAGTAGCTTATGCTTCTAAAACACTTTACAGTTTCCAAAGCACACATTTATTCATTTAAAATCTGAACTATAAATTTTTTCTCAAAGCTTTCAAAATGCTCTACTTTTAAGATTTTAACAAACCAAGTTAAATTTTAACATTTTTTAATCTCCAAACAACTTGTGATCTTTTTCATCAACTTTCCTACTTGACTTTGTTTAATTACGACATGAAATAAGCTCTTTATTAATCTAATAATCAAAAAGCACATTATTCCAGAAATAGATCCACACATCTACAGCAAACTGATTTTTGACAAGGGTGCTAAGTACCTGCAGTAGGGAAGGAATAGGGTCTTCAACAAATCGTGTTGGGAAAACTGGCAATCCACATGCAAAAGAATGTTAGACCTTTTCCTTACACCATAGAGAAAAATCAACTTCAAGTGGACCAAGTATTTAAATATAAGAGCCAAAACTATAAAACGCTTAGAAGATAACATAGGGCCAAATCTTTCATGACCTGAAACTTGACAATGGGTTCTTATATATGACATCAAAAGCACGAGCAACAAAAGAAACAGTAGATAAATTTGACTTCACCAAAATTAGAAAGGTTTGTGTATCAGGAAACTTTTGAAAAAAAGACAGCCCACAGAATGGTAGAAAATAGTTGCAAACAACAATATACCAGATACGAGCTTAATATCCTCAATATATGAAGAACTTTTACAATGTGACAACAAAAAGACAAACGACCCATTCAGTAATGGGCAAAGGACTTGAATAGACATTTCTCTAAGGAAGATGTACAAATGGCCAATAAGCATATGAAAAGATACTCAACATCATCAGCCATTAGGTGAATGAAAATCAAAAGCACAATGGGATACCACTTTATACATATGAGGAGGACAATTATTTAAAAAGTAGAAAATAGCAAGTCCTGGAAAGGTTGCAGAGAAATAGGAACCTAAGTGCATTGTTGGTAGAAATGTAAAATGGTACAGCCACTGTGGAAAGCAATATGGTGGTTCTTCAAAAGTTAAACATAAGCTTACTATATCACCTGGCAATTCTACTTCTACGGATATACTCAAAGAAAATTCAAACAAGTCTCAGATACCTGTAAACCAAAGTTTATAGCATCATCATTCACAATAGCCAAAAGGTGGAAAAAAGCATGTGTCTATCAACAAATGAATGGATAAACAAAATACGGTACATTCACACAATGAAATAGTTCTCAGCCATAAAAAAGACTGGAGTTGTGAGACATGCTGCAACATGGAAGAATCTTGAAAACATCATGTACAGTGAAATAAGTAGGACACATAAGGATGAATATTTTATGATATCACTTATAAGATGACTAGAAATAGCAAATTTGCTGTGACAAAGTAAATGTTAGAGGTGACTAGGGGATAAGAAGAGGGGGGAAAGGGTGTGTTCATTTGGGAAAATAAAGCACTATATGCATGTTTAGTAACACATAAAATAGCTTTTCTTATAGCTTTCTTGTGAGTGCTTTTGCAAGTAAAAATAAATATTTATTACAGATTGATCATATAAAACATTTCTAGAAATACTACGTAGTTGTGAAAGAAATTGACCACATCAGCATATACCCCATTTTGGGGGCGAGGATTCAGTTTTGTAATACAACTTGCATGATTACAAACCAAAAGCCATCAGTTCTACATCGATGCACAAATAAAATTTATTATTTTATTTGCTACTTCAGAATACATTTTCAAAACTAGTCACTATTTGAAAATTTGTTTCTGACTTGTGGTTGGCCAGAGGTCTTAATTCCAGAAGAACGACGACATTCCTGGAGGGCACCAGGCATCTATTGTCTTTTTGCCAGAACTTGACAGTGTTAAGAGTTTAAAGCTTGGTACTTTGCTAAATTAGTTATACTCTTCTAAGCATGCATAGCTGGGGTCATTTCATAAAATTTGAGCATGTTGCTAACTCTTTCTTTGGATTAACACACCATTGAAATCACAACATAGTAACTGAAAGTTTAAGAGATTGTGAAATTTTTGGTGATCCTAAATTTAATTTTTAACATTATCTTTGTTTTGTAGGAATTGTATTTATAAGTATTGCTAAAAAATGGACCATGAAACCATAAAATATATATGTATTGTTTACATTTTAAGATTTCATCTATAAAAGAAGATTGGATATTTTATTTTATTGTCCCCAGAGTTTGGTCTGTTCCTGTGTCTCATGCAACTCTGAGGGTCTTCCAGGTATGATTTCCACAAATTAAACTGTTCTCTACCTCTTTCTTAATATGCCACTTAAGTAACAAAATTCAGTAGTAAATAACCATAGTGATAACTGTGTGTGTCAGAGTTTTCCTGGAATGTATTGAAATATGTCCTTCAACAGGTCCAGTTTTACCATCCAAAGCACTGTAAGAATTCTGTAAAACCTATAGGAGATTTTAATTCCAATATTTGTCTTTATGTATGTAATAAGAATTGAAGGTACTTTCTAGACATCAGGAAGTATGTGCTGACAGCATCTTTAGTTCAATTACCACTTCAAGGAAATGGTTGAATGGAACAAATTAAATGAATGAAATTTGCAATTTGTTCCATAGGCTCTGCCAAAGACACTATCTACTTGATTTAACTGAAGTAAACAGGAGAATGTGCCTCTTAGACCTCTAAATGCAGGGAGTTTAACTGTCCAGGGACCTCACTGTGAAAGCCACATAGTGCTCCCTGATAATGACTAAGCATGGCAGAGATTCCAAAACAGGAGATGTGAGACTCTTATAACAAACAACTTTGGCTTGACGACTTAGCACTGCCTAATCTAACTTAGAATTGCATGGCAGTCTGAGATGCTTACACACTAACTGTTTGCATTGAATCTTATCTACAAAGATATGCTAAGCTATAATACCTTGTCCTACAGATGTAAACTCATCTGTAAATAGGATCTTCCAATGTCCTGTTAAGATGAGGCCAAACTGAATCAGGGTGGGCCTTAATCCAATATGACTGGATTATTTTCCTACAAGCAAAAGAAATTTGGATACAGTTGTAGGAGTGAGGAGACAGAGGGAGAAATACTTTTATGAGCTGGAGACAGAGATTAAGTTATGGGTTGGCGGCAAGTCACCACCAGAACTCTACAGGCTTCAGAGAAAGCATAGCTTGCTGAATGGCTTTATTTTGGGCATCTATCTTAAAAAATGTGAGACAAGAAATTCCTGTTGTTTAGGCCAACCTGTCTGTGGTATTTGTTATAGCAGCCCTGGTAAACTAAGACATTAACTCCTTCCTTGCCTGCCTTCCTTGCCTGCCTTCCCTCCTTCCCTTTCTCCCTACCTGTCTAATTACTATCCTTATATCCCCTCCTTCTCTCCCCCTTTTTAATCTCATAGGTTTTCCCCCCTGATTTCTTTCTAAGTTGATCCTGTTATGGTGTCTGCTTCTCAAGAGCTTGAACTAATACAATAACCAAGTCCAGAGATGTGATGCCTTAAATTCTCACCATGAATATCCAAAGAAGTAAAAAATAATTTTTAAGTAAATCCAAATCATGTGATGAATACAGACTTTAGATTATATACCAAAGAAGGGCTCTCTATCACTCCATGCCTAAATATGTAGAAGGTAAATTTTTAAAATTATCTCTATATTATATATATTAACAGCAGGACTATATGAGTTAATGTTTTAAAGAATTTTTCACACTGATTGAAATCAGTAAATAGTAAGGCTAAAATATTCACTTAGTTTATACTAAGGGTGTAAGTATAAATATATTTCTAATTTCAGGATTATAATGGCACCTTCATATATTTTTCTTTTCAGACTAGAAATCTAGAATATTACTAGATAAAAAGGTTAAATACAGAGTAAGAACATACTGCATCTTTGTAATCTACCTACTCAAATTGTTGTCCCAGGACCAGCATATTGGCACTACATGGGAGCTTGTTAGAAATCTGGGCTCTAAGTCCACTCTAGATCTACTGATTCTGAATGTACACTTAACAAGATCTCTAGGTGGTTAATATACACATTAAAGTGTGAGAAGCAGTGACTCAAAACATGCTGTCCTTTGTCTACTGAGTGTTCATCCCAAGTCCTTCTTCCTAAAAGATCCCTAATTTTCAATATAGTCTCCTCCTCCTCACTGTGTGTGATTCAGGAAAAGCTGGTAGCATCTTCAGCATCAAGGGCAGGAGCCATATTTATCTAAGTGGGTAGTGGCTGATTCTTCTTGCAAACGATTTGTTTAGCCATAAGCAAATGAGTCAGGAGGAAAATCTTCCTGGAGAGAGCATTTCTGGGCAAGATCCCATAGATTTAAAAAGTAAGACCATCCTTCTCTTTCTCTTTTCTGTGGATGTTTTGTCTTTGTGGGAATCCCACACTGGCTTGGCCTTTCTACATGCCTGATAATGAAGCCAATGGAGGAAAAAGTGGAGAACCATGAGAAACAGAAATAAGTAGAACCAAAGCCCTGACTTACTGTACCTGGTACCCCATTGGTGGGGAAAAAAATTCATTTTATGGTTAAGCCAGTTTAAATAGGGGCTATTTACTTTTATTTATTATTATTATATTTTTTGGCAAATGAGGGCATTCTAACCTAAACAGGTATTGAAAAGATGAATGATAAAAGATAAAATATTTATATATAAGATACTATGTTGTAAAGAAAACAACATCATTAGTTTTATAGAAAAGCCTGAATATTTGAGCTCTACTCTAGTGTTAGCTGTTATTTATATTCTTTAATGAAACCCATCACATTTTAATAGCCATTTGTTACCACAAACCCATATGTTACTTCTAAACTAGATCAAATATTCTGTGATAAGAAAAACAAAATGGAATCTATTTTATTTAATGCTCAAATATTTGAACAATTCAGTGAGAAAACAAAACCAGTCAAATTGTTTACTTGTTGCTATTTAGCTTAGAACAAAGACTGCTTCAAAAGATTATTTTACTTTTTAACCAGAAATGCTGATATCAGTTAAATAGTCTGAGAGACATTCTTTATCCATAGGGACATTTATATATAGACTTATCTTTACACATGGGTAAGAAAGAAGAGATACTTTCCATTCACTCTTAAGGAATATAAGATGGAATTTAAGACAATAGGCATCAGCATTACCATTAATTCTGTTAGCTAATACTTGAGTGAATACTACCATAGTAGGTCGTCTTCTAAGAGCTTTGCATAAATTAACATATTTAATCCTTCCAACAGCTCTGTTTGGTTGGTACAATAATTATCCCCTCTGTTTCATAGACTGGGGTATCTCAATTTTGACACTATTGAAATTTTGGGCCAAATAATTCTTTGTTGTAGGAGGCTGTACTGTGTATTGTACAGTATTTTGCGGCATCCCTGGCCTCTACCCACTAGCTGCCAGTAGCACTGCTCTGAGATGTGACAACTAAAAATGTTTCCAGACATTGCTAAATATTCCCTGGGGGAAAAATTGCCCTCAGTTGAAAACAACTTTTATGAATAGGCAAGTATAGGGAGTACAGTATGCCAAGCAATTTTCCCAATAGGAATGCTTCAATCATTCCTTCAGCTATTGAAAGTTTTGGCAGCTCTCAGATGAGTCCCTCTCTAGGAATTTTACCTTGAGCCAAGTTGCACAAAGTAAAACAAAAACAAAAACAAAAAAACAAAACCCATAAAAACAAATAACTTTTGCCCAAAGTCACCCTCACTTCCTAGGGTATGCCTTTGTCCAATTTGGAGTTAAAAACCCTGGTCTCCTTGATTCAAGGCAAGACAAATCTAAAGAGTCATCCTAGCACCAGACCTCACAGTAGGATAGACTGAGACTTCTGTTTTCACTACATTACAGTTCAACTTCTCTCTCTTCACGGCCTTGTTTCTATACTTCTCCTGGGTCTTGTTCTGAGAGGACTCACCAGCAAACCTCCTGGCTCCTTACTTCAGTCTCAGGGTCTGTTTCCCAACGAACAGACCTATGACCAGGTTTGCACAAATAAGAGGCAGAGGGAAGATTCAAACACTTTCAAACTTAGGTTTCTATGCTCATAACCACTACAATATGTTGCCTGTCTTATACCTATCTTTAATGGAAAGAAAGTGGAAGTGGGAAGTAGTTAGTTTTACTCTTACCATCCCCTCTGCTGAGACTACCTTGACTTTGATCTTCCTGTTCCAGTGATCCCACTATCAACCTATTTTTATCCCATCCTAAATATTTCAATTGAGATATCTTTATATTTCTAGGCTGTTTTGCCTACCAGCAGGCCAAAGTGCCCAAATATCAAGATCTCTTACTCCACAGATCAGTGCTTTGAATTTCTAAACTTGTCATATCCTGCTTCACAGGGGAATTTTATCTATTAACATATCCTTCAATTTCATATTCTTTGTTTCATGTTCTTTATTTTCTCAATTCTCTCAATTTACTAAAATCCTCATCTTTCCTGTCTTTATTTTACAATGATGTGTGTGAATCTTAAAAAGCAAACACGTCAAACTATCTTGTTTCTCCTCTTTCTTCATCTTCAAATTTCTTGAAAGATTTGTCTAAGATTGTTATCCTAGGTCCTAGCCAACCCATTAAAATTGTCTTCTTTTTCTTTCCATTTTGAGAAACAGTTTTCATCATTGGAAAACCAAAAGCCTACCAACCCCTTTGTAACCCTATTCCTCTGCCATTCCTCCAGGTATTTTATAAGGGTGGCCATACCTTCTTTGTTCAAAATTTCACCTTTAATGGTCTCTGGGACTCTAGTTGCTCCTTTTCTTCTCTGAGTTATCTGAATACTTCTTAAAATCAACTTTCTCCACTACCTTCTCTTTGCCTAGTGGTTCCACTGAGGGTGCTGACTGTGGAAAGCTTGTAATCCCATGCCAGATATCCTTCTAGAGTCATCCCTTCTACATTGCCATGGCTTTAAGCATGATACATGTGTACCTGATATAAAAATGGATAATTTTAGTCTCAGTTTTCCATTTGAGTTCCACAATAAGCTACCATAAACCAAACACTGAACTACGTGCTCTATGAATATTAAATTGTTAAATTACCAAGCAACAAACCTATTGAGTAGGTACAATTATTACCTCCACTTTAAAGATGATGAATCTGAAGCATTGAAATGTTCCCTAAGTAAATGAGCTAGTGAGTAGTAAAACCAGAGTAAAACCCAAGCATCCTGAATCCAAATTCTCTATTTTTCACCACTATGCTATTTTCTAATTGCCTTATTATTGATTTCCAAAATACTGAACTCATAATCTCCCTGCTGCTTTGTCCCACATAATGATGTTGTCATTTATCTAGTCACCCCTAACTCCTATTATCCCTTCACCAAAATACTACAGGACATCCTGACAATTCTCCCTTCTATACTGTTGCATATACATTTCTTCATATTATTCTTGACAACCATCTCCTTAGTCCAAGCCCTTTGTGGTAGTGATCTGAACCGTTAGTCTCCTGGCTGGTTTCCCCATTCTAGTTTCTCATTCTCACATATGTCCATCCCCCATAATCAATAAAACTTTTCTAACATTCAAATATGATCACCAACCTATCAAGGCAACTCAATTCCTACAGTACCAAATCAAAGTATAATATCATCTTATGGCATATGAACATTTTCTGACCTGCTTTTACATCCTGCATTTGTTTCATTATTACATGTTTCATTATTAAATTATTGCATGTATGGTATAGTATTGTGTCCACTTCTCCACCTGAACATAAATCTTTAGAAATCAGGATTCAACCTTACATTTATTAAGCATCCTCTATTTGCTAGGCTCAGTAGTAGACACTAGTTATATTAACTACAACTATTAAAAATAGACACTATATTTCCAATACCAGGCAGAGCAACTATCATGTGGTAATTACTGAATTGATCGTTCTTCAATTGAATGATACCTTTTCTAATCCTACTCTAATTTTTTCCAAAAAAATTTTATTAGAGAAATTGTAGGTTTACAGAAAAAAAATTATGCATAAAATACATTTTAAAAAACCTCCCTATTATTAGCACCTTGAATTAGTGTGGTTCATTTGTTACAAATGATAAAAGAACATTTTTATAATTGTACTATTAACTGTACTCCATGGTTTCCATTAGGGTTCACTGTTTATGTTGTACAGTCCTATGTTAATGTTGGTTTAAAATTTTTTTATTTTTTATTTTAGTATCATATATACAACCGAAAATGTCCCCCTTTAACCATATACGTAATCCATTGCTGTTAATTATGTTCACAATGCTGTGCTAACATCTCAACCATTCATTACCAAAACTTTTCAATCACCCCAAATAGATTGAATCTCTGTACAATTTAAGCATTAACTCTCCATTCCCTAGCCCTACTCCAGTTGCTGATAACCTATATTCTAGTTTCTGACTCTATGAGTTTGCTTATTCTAATTATTTCATATGAGTGAGGTCATAAGATATTTGTCCTTTTGTGTCAGGCTTATTTCACTCAACATGATGTCTTCAATGTTCAACCATGTTTTCACATGTATCAGAACTTCATTCCGCTTTATGGATGAATAATATTCCATTGTATGTGTATACCACATTTTGTTTATCCATTCATCAGTTGGTGGACACTTGGGTTGCCTCCATCTTTTGGCAACTGTGAATAATGCCACTATGAACATTGATGTGCAAATATATTTTGAGTCTCTTTCAATTCTTTTGGGTGTATACCTAGAAATATGATTGCTAGATCATATGGTACTTCTACATTTACTTTCTGAGGAATGAGTGTTCCTATCTCTCCACATCCTCTCCAACACTTATTTTCCATTTAAAAATTTTTATTTAAAAATTTTTTGATACTTATCAATAAAGCATAAATCCATACAAAATGTACAATCAATGATGTTCGGTATAATCACATAGTTGTACATTCTTTGCTCTAAACCATCTTTATAGTCTTAGCTTCAGAGGCAACCCTCTATATAAACAGTGCTACGAAGACATTAAACTGTGTGCTAAATTGAATTATGTGTCCTGACAAACACATTTTCTTAATCTTCTGCATCCTTGTGGGTGTGAAATCATTATAAATAGGACCTTCTGTAGATGTTAATTTTAGTTAAGGGATGGCAAACTGAACCTGGGTGGGCTTTAATCTGGATTACTGGAGGATTTAGAAAGAGAATATGAACATCACAGAAACAGAGAAAGGAGAGGGCATATCCCTGTGATATTAGGCAGGGATTCCAGTTAAGGACCCCAAGGGTTGCCGGCAGCCAGCACCTGAACGTAAGGACTCCGAGAGAAAGCGACTTGCCTATAACTTGATTTTAGACTTCTCCTAGCCTCAAAGCCATGAGCCAATAGATTTCTGTTGTTTAAGCCAAAATCAGTTTGTGGTATTTATGATAGAAGATCAGGCAACCTAAGAAAAACAGTCTGCTCTTACTAGAATACAAAGCTTGTATTTATGTACTTCTGTGCCTTTGCATATGCTGTAGCCTTGGCTTGGGATACCACGTTTTCTGGGAGTTTTTTCCCCATGTTTCATTGCCTTTCACACTGCCTTCCACTCTTGCTAGGGAGATGGGTTTATTCTTTTCAAACTGTTTTATCACCAAACTTGGTACATATTTTTTATAACAACATATCACTTCTGTATTGATTTGTGTCTTCCTCAACCTTTTATCCTAGATCTCTAAGCAGTTTTTTAGCTGGCATCCTTTTAGCATTAAAGGCATATTCAATTGAACTGAAATCAAGCATTCCTCTTAAGGCAAATATCTATTTCTGTGTGCCTTATTCTATGTGTACATATTCTACCTCTTTTCCCAGTTTGCAAGCTGATTCCTCAGTTTCTGGTACTTAGATTAGTGTTTGTACAATAAACATGTAAAATAATATATCTTTGCAAATGTATAAGGTGTTGATTTTATTACTCAATTATTTTTTCTTATTACATATTTAATTACTGGATAAATTGGAAGTGGAGTAGGAGGAGGGAACATGAATCCTAGAGGTACAACTCTAAATACACGAAAGGCTTATTTAAACAATTGCCTTGCTATCTCTTGATTGAATATTTTAAATTACTGGTAAAGTATAGAAATAGTCATTACTATGTGAAATAGGGCTAGAGTCAAGGTACTACAAAATCCAGTTTTCATTTAACAAGTTTGGCCTTTTACCTGGAAAGATTTCTGCTTTTGATTAAGAACTAATTCAAGGGTTATTCAGAGACAATTATTTAAGGCATAGAGATTTCTCATGTACATGTCCTCCTGGGACACAGTACTTGAAGCAAAACCTTGCACGAAATCATAGGAACACAATCTCCAAATGATACCTTAGAATCACAATAAATATAGTTCCATTAAGTAGGAATTACAAAATGTCCCAATTTCTTTATATCTGCGAGACTTAAAATTTTGTTTCTCATCATTAAAATCAGATGTGTAAATTAGAGAGAAAGATCACACTCTAGTAATGAGAAGGAGATATATAACAGATTATTTTGGTTTGTAATATCATCTATAATGTAAAGCAACTTGGATAATTTGGCAAGATTTTGCAAAATTAGAAGACATGTCCTGAAAATTTATAAGTATTTCATAAAATAAGATTTGTAGGTTTGATCTTGAAGATATTGTTGATGGGATTATTAGTTTACCAAAGAGTGACATCACGAAGAGACATTTACCCTGCTTATTTAATTATGAAGTAGGTTCTGATGACTTGGTCCTCTCTTTTATTAGGACAAATTCTTAGTATAGTTCAATAATATCAAGTTGATAAACTATATATTTCAAAAGCAACATGTATAAGCTGCAATGCTGATATAGTTTCATATAATAGAGAAATAATGGCCATAGCACTTTTTCTTCAGGCAAACTACATGAGAGAAGGCCATTGTCAGAAGATTGCTTGTTGAGCATGATATCAGAACTGGTATCTGAGAGGTTGGGATAGAGTGGAGGGGTAGTTGTATTATTTGAATACTTAATACCCACAGACTAAAAAAGCCAGATGTACCTATTTTCTCAATAGGTTTACTTTCGGCTTCCATAAGAGGTGTTTAAAAACGGTTCAGGGCTAACTTTTCCTTGCATAAAAATGGATGGCTAAGATAAAAGACTCCTCACTTATTTTCCTCTGTATACATTTGGCAAAATTCCCTCCAATTGCATATTTTTTTCTTTAGCGATGTTAATTTTTTTCTATTTACTACCAAGTTCTTCTTGTTTAGAAGTCATTCTATCTTCATATAATGTATTTGCATATCTCTGGCCTTACTTATGATGTATTGATTTTAGAGTTTAACTCCCCAAGTGAAATCCTATTTATTTCCAACTTCTTGTTGGAACCTTTCTTCTCTTTTCCATGCACGGACTAAAATAGTCAATGAAATCATAAAATTAGATTTATAGATCCATACACAATACTTTCTTCTCAATAAAATCACTTGGCACCTTAAATTATTGTAAACTGTAGTTTTACAACCTTCAATTTGTAGGACAATGATGGTTAATGTGATAACATTTAGAAAATCTCACAGTATCTGTTTCAAACAATGACATTTATTTGGAGATATAGAAAAGCTCTAGATAATTTGAGGTTTTCATAACATTTAAATTGCTACCGTATATATAACAAAAGTACACAGTGACATTTATAAGGTGACTCTATATGCAGCAAAAAGAGGATTGATTAAAAATAGCATTTTAGTATTTAATCACAAGTTAATCAAATTATTTTAATCAAAGATTTTAAATTAATTAAAATGACTTAAAGTTGGTTTATCTTGATTTTGAATGAGCTGATAAGCAACTCAATCATTTTGGAATTTAATGATGTTCATTATACCCTAGATATTTCTAAGTAGAAACGATGGGAAATGTCTTCACAGTAGATGGAGTCTCTTGAGAATAAGAAGTCTCTCTGGCAGACTGTATACAAAGCCAACATTATATGTTGTGCGTGTCTTTCTTGCATTACATTATTTTCTTTTAAACAAATGTTTTATTTTTTACTTGGGATTTGTGTTTTAATCTATTGTGACCCCAATTCTGATTAAAACACTCAAACTCAATTTTACTAAATCAAGAAAATGCTATTCAAAATTCAATTAAAATCATTTTTGTAGGGGAGTTAACAGCAAATAAATAATAGTCATCTTTTTACTCTTTTTCATCAGGTAATTCATTGAGTTTGAATTGAAGGATAAAAGCAAGAAACTTAATTTTTGTCATGTTGACTTTATGATACCAATTGGTCACTAAGAATTCAGTGTCATAGTCAAAAGAGAGAAACATATGCATTAAAACTGAAAGGCATCTGTCTTACTAACCACTGAGTTTAAAACAATGCCGAGGTACCATTATTTCTATGGGTTGAAGAATATAAGAAGTGTAGAATTTAAGGGCCTGTTAGAATCTTTTCAAAGATGTATGTAGGGGTTTGTGTGTATGTATGTATATGTTAGTATTATCATCCACTTAAAACAGTGTGGCTATATAGAATATATAAGAGAAAGTGTTTACTGGCAACCATGTTAAAAATACTGAACGTTATGACTATACAACCCTTTAAATATTTGAGAATAAATTTGAACAATTCTAAAATATGTTTCTTATCTTTCTGGTCTCTAGAATGTTCCTTGGTTATATTTCCTTTTTTCTCCCCATAAACTGTTGTTTTTATTCATAAAGTGTTTTAAAACATTGGGGAGAATTCCAGTTTTATTCTTATACATGTAGCTCTATTTTCTTATGTGTCCAGGTTTTTTGGCTTGTAAATTAATTCAAAAAAATTTGACCTCAAATTTTGCATACTTTCCATACTTTACATAGTAAAACTTTGTTTGCACATGCATGTGCATTTGTGGGGAGAAGGGGAGAGGGAGAATGAGTAACTTTTGTGCTTTACAAGTGATTTTATATGTATTTAATTGACTATCTGGCTGTTGTACCAACACAAAATATATTTGGATTTCTGGTCACTTAAATGTTAAAGCTAATAGAATAAAATATATTAACCAATAGTCTTTCAAAATGTTTTCCTTGGTGACGAATAGAATTTTATAGAAACACTTTAAAAATAAAGCCTTTAAATAAGTTTGTTAGAAAATGCACTTCATTTCCTAGAAAGAAGAAGTCAATGTCTTTGACAGAATCATGCTTGGTTGACATTTGACTGTCTTTGTGATTTGAGTGATCTGATATGGTTGAAGCAAAACAGAAACTAAAATTCAAAACAGCTTAGATTTCTTCAGAATATCTCAATTGACATAATACCAATTAAATACATTTGTTATCTTTGGATCCAGGATTCAGGATGCATTTTCATCCTTGTAGCAATTATTATTAATCCAGGATTTTATACCATGTAGTTTAGAAAAAAATAATAAACAATAATTGCTATGTTCAAAAGTGATTTTCCTCAGTGTTTTTTGTTTATTAAAGCTATTGAATGGGGAAACTTTTCATAAAACTAACAACAGAACTTTGGAGCCTTTGCGAAAATTTCCACACCTAAGGTCTGAAGTAAATGGAAAACCAATGTTATGATAATTTTTGCTTATAAACTGATTTCTGATTAAATGAGAAAGTTATAAAACAAGTAGACGTTTTAGATTTATTTTCTTCAAGTTCTGCAAATTTATTAGCAGTGTCTTGTGTATATACAAAATAATTTGACAAATGTTCAAAATATATTTTTTGATTAATACATTCAACCAACTATACTGAGAACCTGCTATAAACTAGCAACTGTTCTAAACACTGGGAAATTCTTGCAAAGGGAACTAGATAATAAAGAAGTAATTATAAAATGCCAAATAATGATAGGCACTCTGAAGAAAATTAGAGAAGGGCATGATGGTTAAAAGAGAGGGAATTTTAGATTGGATATTGAGAAAAATCCTGATATTTGAGGCAGGACCTAGATGAGTAAGAGACATATCCTCTATCTTTGTGGATAATTAATTTGAGCAGTGGGTTCCAGACAGAGTCAACTATAAGAGCAAAGACTCTGAAGTAGATCACCCATACTTCGTTTTTTTTTAACAAAAAGATAGTGATGTAAGTCTGGCCAGGGCTACATTACTCTTCTAAACCTTATTGAAGATCCCAACCTGCAACACAATCTAAAATTAAATTACTCAGAAAGGTTTGAAGGGAAAGGTGACTTTATTTTAATGCTAACATTCAAGTGAATATAGGGTTCAGCCTCATTGTGCTCTGACTTAAGGAACATGCATGTAACATTTCTAGTATTGTGCCAGTTCTACATGACATATTAGAAGAAAATGTGAACTTTTATATGGAGGGATTTTGCTATATGAAGACAAAAGCTAATGCTTATAAAACAGTGCAGGGCTTGGCTCAGTAAATACTCCATAGTTGGAAGATGTTACTACTATTGTGGTGGTGGTGATTAAGATGGAAGAATAGAAAAAGGAGGAGGAGGAGACAGCAATAGCAATGAAGAAATGAATATTTTGATTAAGTAATAAAGAGCAGTAGGGAAAAATCACAACTATCAATAGGATAAACAAATGATGGGGTGACCAGCTGCTGACCCACAATGGAACATGGATTCTGTCATAAAGAAAAACAGCTATCAAAAAAGTAGAATTTTCTGATGCCACTATAGTGCCTTGTGCTATGTAAACTCAATAGGTGCATGTAGTCCTTTATAAAATATCAAAGCAAGCCCTCTCTGACTTGCTGTCCACTGAGCTTGGAGGCCAAGTCTCCACAGGGGGATGGTACAGGCAGTTGTTGAGTTTCTAATGTATTCCATAGGATTCCCCGCTCCCTTTTGTAATAAAAGTACCAAAATGCTCTTTTCCAGTTTGTGGTCTAAAGTCATGCTGTTCCCCCTCCCACTCCCTTCTGTCCTGCCAAGTAATTTCTCATGTTTTCAAGACTCAAGAATGGAATTCTATTCTCTAAGAAGGCTTCACTAATTTCTTCCCTTCATGCCTAACTGTTCTTGGTGGATACTGCACCTCTGATTTCCCATACTATGTATATCTTTAGGCATTGCTTAACCCCTATCTATTTCTGTGTGTTTACTTAGACCCAGAGCCAGTAGACAATTCTCTGGTCCCCATGAAGAATATCTAGAATTCAGGACTAATTTGGACTAATCCCTGACCTCTGGGCATACTAGGTTACATCTCCCAGCCATTTGGAGCCTCTATGGAGACCTCCTACTGACACTCAACATTTTAATGATCCCTCCTACAGACAGAACCCACTTGTGACCATTTGAGGTTGAATCACATGTAAGTACCAATATTCAATATCATTTGATTTACAGAAATGACAATTTCATCAACCTAATGATATACACACTCTCATATAACATGCAGCATGTGAAAAGGATAGAGGTAGTAAGTAAACCCTTTATCCTCCTCTCCCCATACCTCCACACTTCCCTACCACTCTTCAGTCAAATAGGTGTTTGTGAACTGGTTGATTATAGCCCATGACTCTTCTTTAGAGAGCAATATTACTATAGCTCAAAGGTAACACCCATATGCTGCCTGCCCTCTTTCTGTAGTAAGCAAACAAAGAAGTGTATGTATACATTAGGTGGACCTGACAACAAGCACTCTGCATGTCTTTACCTTCTCCTCCAAGTAATTGTGGGAAGGACAATATAGGACAGAACCTTTAATTCCCCTGCACAGACTTGCTACTGGTTTTCACCCAGAGGCTTAGGTTTGATTCCTGGTAATGCAACCACAATAGAAGTTAATCAAGTCTTTGGGAATTAAATGAAAAACACTAAGACTTAGGAAATAAGCCATATGGCAGAAGTTATATATTTTTGTTGACTCTCTGAAGACAGATTTGGGAAAGTTCAACAGCACAAGATAAAGGGCATCTTCAATTATTGGAAAGCTTAGGGAAAGCAGATTTGATCTCTTAATAGGGCATTTGGGTTGGTGATGGTTGGAAGGGAGCAGGGAAAGAGTGTAGGAGCTTTAAACCAAACCAAATGCATCAGCAATCCATTTGTTATTAGAGAATATTACCTTGTAGATTATTGGATGGCTTTGATATCAATGAAGTGTAATACCTTGATTGCAAATTTTCTTTGCATTCTTATTCTTTAGTATCTTTAGGAAGTGTGGATGATTTGCTGTACAAGTTTCAGGCAGTTTGGGGAGCTAGATTAAATATTGTCTTCATGGCTCCAAAACCTTTCCTCTCTGATTGCAAATCTTATTAAAAAATAAAACATTAATAGGATAAGGAAATTGCTTCACCTCAAAGATGAAGAAATGTCTTCTGAGACCTCAGAAATTATAACATTAGAAGAAAGAGGGGAAGGAGGTTGTTTAACGTGGAATATATATATATATACTTTTATATTCCAGAGAGAATTGTCATATAATGGCATATTAATTTATTTCTCAGCAAAACAATTTCACTTGGCAACTGTCCAAGTAATTTTATTCCTGGAAGTTCTGCTCTCATTCCCCTTCACTGGCCAAAATTCCCAAGGGAAGAGGTCCTCACACGTATTTTCCTTAATCACTGAGATAATCCCTTTCCTCCTGAACCCACTATTCTCACCAAAGTTCCTCTCTGACATCCAAGCAAACTGTGTGGAATGACCTTGAGGTATTCCTTATGACAGCTATGACTCCAACCTGAGAGATCAGCTCTGAAGGAATATTCCATATGTTACTGATTAAATGAATGGTAAATGAAATAGTTATAGGTGATTTCAAATGTTCAAATATAAGCATTACATGTGATAGAAAGCTAAAAGGAGAGAATACCTAGGAAGAAAGCTGCTTCATTATGTGCTTTGTAATGAATAATGGGGTTCAAAGTCAGGCTGTAAGCGATTAAGAAGTGTAAACTGTAAGTATGAGAAATTTGACACTAAGAAGAGAGAAATATGGCAGTATTTGAAATTTTATTTGTGTATGTATTCATATATGTGTGCATTTTGTTATTTTTATAACATAAAAGTAACCTTATGTCAATGGAATGGAATAAGAAAGAGGCTATGGAAAGTGTTTGAAAATTCTAGATAGTGAAGGGTCTAAGTTAGGGACAGAGTTTGACTCAACTGGGGTTGGATGAGAGAACTCAGGTTGAGAAATGAGGCACAGAACTTTTATTTCAGAGGGATTTAGAAATAAAGTGAGAAAGAGTACCTCAAAAGACCCATGCTGATAGTTTGAACACTAAATGATTGCTCTTATAACTTATTCTTTTGCCAGGCGTTGTTTACACAGTTCCAGTTCATAGGATTATTGGCCCCGTGAGTTTCCTATCTTGTAGGGTTAAAATGCTTTAAAACATTCCAGGATTTGAATCTAACAATGTGGATTGGTCATTAGGACTTGAAACCCTGGAACTTTCTGTTCTCATACCATGGTGCAGTTTTCATTTTGACAATCATAATGCATTCTCTCAAAAAACCTCAGATTTTTGGATGGGGTTTTTGTGAGCAATCAACACAGCCTTAATTGTATCATTCTCTTACCACTTAGTGACTCTTCAGGGTATTTAAGAGAATTAAGTCATGAGCTCAGTGTAGAAACTTCCTTCCCCTCCAGTATGGGCATGCTATACTTTCCCTCTTGAACTTCATGTTGCAGCCCTACAGATACATTTTGTCTTTCCCTGAACCCAGAACCCCTCTTGCATAGGCCCTTATCAATATTCTGGAATATGCTCTTCACTTCCCCTTCCATCTCCACCTCTACTTCCCAGTTTACCCTAACTCCCCCAGGTCTTTACTCAGCGCTCACTCACACAATTTGATAGGTTAATTACTGCTATTCATTTAAGTCTCAAGCAGATCATGATTTCTTCCAGGAAGCTCCTCCTGAAACTTCCCAACTCCCATCAGAATTATGTGTTCCTTCTTTGCATGCCCATACTTTTCCGAGATTCCTGCTTTTGTAGCGCTTGTAATCTATTTTAATTCTTCATTTATCTGCTACAAGCTAACAAAAGAATATGGTACTTGAGAAAACGGTTTCATTTTCTTTTTATAACAAGACCTGAACTACGTCTGGCATATAACAAGTGGTCAATAAATGTGTATTAATTGAATACTTTCTTTCTTATATGTAAACTCTAAGACTTTGTGAAATGTCAACCCAAGACTAGGGGGCATACTTCATAAATATTGTTTCAGATAATTTTTATATAGAAGGATATATGCAAATAACTAATAGATGTTTTTCTTAGGGAAATATTTCATAGCATTTGGAATGTAAATAAAAACTGCTGATTCAAGTAAAATATAATAAAGCAGTGAAAATTCACTCTTTTGGCATTAAAAAAACCCAAAGTTTTCCAATTTTTTTCTTATGGATAACATTGAACTCATGAGTAGTTTTGTTATACTTATTTGTTCTAAGGGGTAACTGATTCCAGTGCTTCAAGGGAATAAAGGCATATTAACTTGGGCCTCAGGGCCTTTCATTTGCAAATGACTCTTCCAAGGTCCAATAACCAAATTTTGTGCTCAAAATTTTAATTCCTATTTTTCAAAAAGTATCCTTGAAATGTATTAGTTTCAGGCACTGTAAAACCTGGCTGACTCCTATGAAGGAATAATGAACTTCCATGAAAATTATCATTCTTAAGTAAGGTAAAATTTTGAAATCAGAATGTTATAATAAGCAGTAAAATATTAACTACCCCATGGCTACCCCCTCTCCCCCCCAAAAAAACACTTGGCCATATATGTGAGGGACTAATTTCTGAGTTCTCGCTTAGTTCCATTGGTCAATCTATCTTTATGCCAGTACCATGCTGCTTTTGCCACTGCAGCTAACTCTGTACTTTAAAGTCAGGAAGTCAAATAAATAAATAAATAAAAGTAAATAAATAAATAAAATAAGAAAATAAAATAATTAAAATTAACAAAATACAAAAAAAATTAAAAGTAAATAATAAAATAAAATAATTATTAAAATTAACAAGTAAATTACAGAAAAAAACAAAATTAAAATGAAATAAAATTCTGGGGGAGGTTTTGGATTGCAGAAGGATTGCCGGGGAGTATCACTGGTGTGGGGTGTCAGTGATGGGCGGATGTGTGGGAAGTGGTGCACCTGGGGCATGCCTCTATGGCATATGAATATGTTCCAGTGGTTATGGGGCATTGTCTTGGTGCGTGGAGTCCCACACAATAATGGAAAGAATATTGAATTCTCATCCTGGGAAGTCCTGCTACATTCGCTAATACAGCAAAAGCATCCCCTGAGTACATGGGCAGTGCCTAGCAAAAGAGGACAGACCATTACACCAGGCCCTTGATATTGATAGCTGTGGCTATTAACCTTTTCTAGTAAAATTGAAACCTAGCCTAATAGTATATAGTACTTAAGACTTACCTCTTGAAATCCTCTTTGTTGCTCAAAAGTGGTCTCTTTCAAAGCCAAACTCAGCATATAAAAGCTCTCACAACCTTCCCCCCAGCATGGGACATGACTTCCTGGGATGAGCCACCCTGGTAAGAGGGATGAATCTGGAAACAGACCTTGACCAAAAAGGGGATATATTAAATACGAATGACTTTTTATGGCTAAGAGACTTCAAAGTGAGTCAGGAGGTTTTTCAGAGGTTACGCTTCTGCATGTCTCAGCAGGATTTCATTGACTGCCACAGTAAGCAGTGCCTCAAACAGCTGGGCTCCTGAGGGCTCTAGAGACAACTAGACACTATAGGCAGGGCAGACAATCTCAGGAATTCGGCACCTTGTCAATGGGCCTTACTTTGGAATATATGTTCCCCCATGTAACAGAGTTAGACTCATTTATAGCTTCCTTACAAATGGCTCTTCTGCCCCTTTTATTTGAACCTATAATTAGCACTATACTTGTTAAATATATGTCTCAGACACTTAAATCTTTGGTCTGTTCATATGCTGATTGAGCCCTGAATCTCAGCAGAATTGCAACACCTATTCATCAGTTCATTGGACTCACCCAGGACAACTAACAAAAGGATGATGATGGACAACACCCATCCCAGGAATCAGAGTGTCTGCAAGCAATACAGTTCCATCGATTTGCCCCATGGGATCTAAGCCCTCTCTCAATCAGAGACAGGGTAGGCTTCACTATGCCCAAATCCTCAAGATTGAGGAATAAACAAAAGGGTAGAAAGGAACTATGGACTAAAGTAGACTATGATTATTCTAGCAATGGAAGAGCTTTTATCATTGATATAAGGTCAGTGGCCACCAGAGGTTTTGAGGAAAAGGAGAGGGAAGAATAGGTGCAACATGGGGGCAAGTTTGAAATATTGGAATCAACCTGCATGACATTGCAATGCCAGACATAGGCGGTTATACATTTTGTCAAAACGTATAAAATTGTGCAGGGAAAAATGTAAACTATAATGTAAACTCTAGTCCTTGGCTAGCACAATGCTTCAATATGTATTCATCTATTAAAAGAAATGTACCATACTAATGAAAGATGTTGTTAATGTGGGAATGTATGGGAAAGGGAGGGGGATATATGGGTATCTCATATAGTTTTTTTTTTTTAAAGATTTATTTATTATTTATTACATATCCCCCCCCCCCTTTCTGCTTGCTCTTGCTGTGTGTCCATTCTTCTGTGTTTTTCTATGTCTGCTTCTTGTCTCCCCCCGTCCCCGCGGCGACGCGCCGAGTCGGCCCTCCACGGCGGTGGCTCGTTCCGTTCGAGGGTGGCTCCATTCCGTTTCCACGGGGGGCTTCGCTCCATGTTTTTGTGGGCAGCAGTCCTCCATGTTTTTGCGGGCTGCTGGCTTCCGCTTTCGCAGGCAGCAGCTCCGCATTTCACGGGTGACTTTGCCATGCCCGTGGGGGCTCCGCCCTGCCTGTGGGAGCTTTTTGCCTTGCCCACGGCGGCTCTGCCCCGCCCACGGCGGCCTGCCCCTCTCAAGGCCGTCTGCCCGCTCGGAGAGGTCCCCGGGAACCGAACCCGGGGCCTCCCATGTGGTACACCGGCGAGCTCTTTATCCACTGAGCTATCTAGCCGGGCCCTCATA
>PVKH010002645.1:0-26639 GCA_004027955.1 Chaetophractus vellerosus
AGGCATCGTTTCTCAAAGTGTGTTTCATGGACAAATCTACATCAGTTATTTACAAGGGGTTGGTGCTTCTTAAATTGCACATTCCAAGGATTAATCCCAGATAAACTTAATAAGAACCTCTGTGGGATGAGACCCAGAAAACGACATTTTAACTAACTCCTTGAGGATTACTCTGAACTGAAAGGTTTGAAAATTACTTCTGTGGGCGAACAGGAGCCATTGAAAGAACTTGAGCAGGAAGTGATTCAGAATTTTGAAAAAGCTATGTAGTGACTAGCACATTGATGCTTAATAAATGTTGGAAACAAAAAGGTTGAGAATATTGTTTGTACACATAGATATGGGAGGAAAAAATGATGGAAGATAGGATGAGGAATAATTTTAAATGCCTGTTCTCTTTGCATCTATACCTGTATATCATTGAATATTTTATTTCAACAAACATCTATTGAGCACCTTCAATGTTCTAGTAGTGTACTGGGCTACAGTTATAAATAGGATTAACATTGTGACAGTTCTGGGCAATTGTACTTCTGTTTTATCTTTTTGCCTTCATAAGGTACATAGGAGCCTGGATTTTTCCATTAGATTGTAAATCCCTTGGAGCAAGAATTATCTGTTTTTAAAAATGACTCCTAAATTAGTACCAGTCACCCTACTTTTCATTGAAAACTCAATAATTTCAATAAACAGTTTTAAGGGCTTAATTGTAAAAGTTATTGAGGTGAAGTAGAATGGGAGGGGCATTCCACAAAGAGGAACAGGATATAAAAAGGCACTGAGGTTTGGCCCTAGAGCTCTACATGCACTAGATAAGAGTACTGCTGGCCTACCACCCAACTTTGGCGGGAGTGAAGACCTCCACTTTTCCCAGAGTGGAAAAGTGCTCCTGGTCTGAATCCCCATCCTTTCTTCCTCTACTACCATTCTGTGCCTTGAGATCATCATAATAAGTCCTGGACTCCTAAATCATCTCTTATCACTTAGATTCCCAATCTCATATGACTTTTTTTTTAAAAAGATGTATTTACTTATTTTTCTTTATTTATCCCCCCTCACCCCTGATGGTTCTCTCTTCTGTCTGCTCATTGTTTGCTTGCCTTCTCCAGGAGGCTCTGGGAACTGAACCTGGGACCTCCCATATGACAGGCGAGTATGCAACGGCCTGAGCCACATCTGCTCCCTGTGGGCTGCGGCATCTGCTGGCCTGTGGCATCAGCTTGTTGCAGCGGGAGATGGCAACTGCCTGTCTTCTTTTAGGAGGCACTGGGATCCAAACCCAGGAACTCCCATGTGATAGGCAGGCACCCAACTGGTTGAGCCACATCCACTTCCCCCTCATATGGCTTCTTATGTTGCCTTTCCTAACTCCTCCCCAACTCCCAGACCCTTCCTCTATGCCCTCTGGGTCTCAAGCATTAGTAAATTTCTCTTTGATCATTCTACTTCCTGAGCAGAATACCCAACTGGCCAGCCTAGCCTTCCTGTCCACATACCTCCCAGTCAGGGGAAAATAAAAAACCACCTCATGGTTTCATGGTGAAGTATAAGTAGCAGACATACATATAAAATTAAACTATAAAAACATGAGCTTGCTCTCAGCTGGCCAAGTGACCAAAATTAAAAAAAAAAAAAATTGGTTTGGTTTCTTTAAAAAAAGAGACAAATGCTACAAGATGTGAGCTGTAGTTACGAAAGAAGAGTGGCAGTTTCTCTCTGCCTCCTAGGATCCTTGATGATTACTATTCATCAATCACCCGTTATTCCTGACAGCAGTGCCATTCACATTTTAATAACTGAATTTCCAGGACTATTAAAAATCTATAACTAGAAGTCTTGGCCAACTGCCAGAAGTCTTCTGAAACATGTACTTTTTTGCCTCCAGGTTTTCTCACTGGAAATGTGTTACCAGATTTCATTTACTGTAGTGAACTTTGGAGGCAAAACAAGTTGCTTGTAATGAATATTGATAACAAAGGGTAGAGATTATGCCACCTGTATATATCCATTCAATAGAAATCTTAAGAATTTTTCAATAGTTTTTGTTTTCATAGCAGATTACTGTGAAATCACTGTTATTTCATCATGGATAAATTCTTAGGTGGAGGAAATAAGAATTGGGTTCCCATTTTTCTTTGTGTTTCTCTATGTGTTTCCCCTGAAACAATGCATCCCCATTCAGAGGAAATGGTGCCCTCAGCAGGAGTGTGCTATAGAAATCCAAGTGTCATCTTAATTTTTCTGCCTTGGAGAAGATCAGGACCATGAAGCCATTTTTCTTTTTTAATCTTTGTAACATTCCTTGCTTCCATCACTCATTTGATGCTTAGCACATGTTCTCTTTATCTTTTTGTGACCACTGCCAACCTTTTTGTAATTACTTTGAGGTCGGAGGCCATAGTTTCCATTTCTTTATATTCCCTTACAACTATTACAGAGCTGTGCATGTGGTAGACATTAATATCTGCTTATTTTTAAGTTAAAAAATTATTATAAAAGTGAAATATCATGGAAAATGTGAATGCATAGTAAAGAAAAAGTGCATAGGAGGGAAAAATGTCACCCACAGTCACTTCTTAGAAGTAAGCATTACCATTTTTATAGTGCTAAGGTACTTTATTTTGTCTTCAAAAAATCTGATATTTTTCACCTTTGGAAGAGGAATGAATGAGGTAGGTCTCAGAGCCATGGGTCTTTCCTTGGCTTTGTACACCTTCTATAGCACTCCCTCCTCTTCATAAAATAACCATTTAAAAAGTAGCAAATGATGCCACTATCAGCTGCTTCAGTAAATGACTCAGCACCTGGGCTTCTTAAAGAAGTCAAGTTTTTTTCAATCACAACCACATAAAATCACTGTTTTAGTTTCCCGGCTGCTAAAAGAAATACCACACAATGGGTTTGTTTAAAATCAGGAATTTATTGGCTCACAGTTTCAGAGGCTAGAAGAGGTCCTCCTGGGGTCACTATCTTCTGGCTGGCTGGCTATCTTTGGGGTTCCTTGGCTTTTCAGTCACATGACAATACATATGACGGTGTCTTCTTTCTCTTCCAAGTTCTGTTGACTTCGGTTGCTGGTTCTTCCCCGTGGCTTCTCTTTCCTTCAGTCTGCTTATAAAGGTCTCCAGTAATCCAGATTAAAACCCAACCTGATTCAGTTGGGCCACACCTTAACCAAAGTAACATCTTTAAGAGATTTTTTACAATGGGCCCACACCCACCAGAGCTCAGACCAAGACCAAGAACATATCCAAATGAGGTACACAGTTCAAACCACAACATTCTGTAAATTCAACATCAACATTTTCCTCCTTAGCTTTGTTTCTAGAGTCCAAAGTGATCATGTTGGAACCTTTGCTGTTACCGTTTAAGAAATGACTTAGCCAATCTAGGAAAGTCATTCAGTGTTTTCCGGTATGAGAAGCTCTTTTTAATATGCGGAACCCCACATGATTGTAGGTGGAATGTTTAATATTCATTAGGCTAAAACAAACACTTTGTTGAGAGAGATTTAAAAGAGGAATATTAAGTGAAAATGGATGTGCTGAATTGGGAAATCCATCTTAAACTCCCAAATTTCAGGTCAAAGATAATATTTCTTATTTTCCAAACAAAGTTCTATTACAGTTTTCCTATAATACATCCTGCCTTAGAGTCTTGTCTCCTTTATATCACACAGGCAGAAAAGTATGATTCTGGTCTTTGCCTGAATTCCAGAGCCAACCTGGGGGCACATAATAGAGATCAAGATGACAGGCACTCTTGGCTCTCATCTGGGGACTTTTTAGTCATCTCAAGATTTATGAATGAGGTTTCCAAGAGCCACTGTCTCTGAATGGGAGTACATTGGAAGGCTCATTCCTCATACTACTTGTTATGGTGTTTGTAGTAGAAGGTGGCAGATGGCAGGCAACTAATAGGGAATCCATTGCATATCTGAAGCCAATGTCTCCTAAAATTATGTGAACAAGTTTGATTTGGGGATGATTATATTATTCCAGGACCTCAGGAAGGTCATGGCTTCTAAGGGAAAAGAGGATGCTGGTACTGGCAACATGAATAAATTTTGAGAAACTTACAGTAATTCCATATTTTCCCAGGTATCTACTGTCAAGGTTTTGTAAAAGACCTAGGGTTTTGTATAGTGTACACGTGTGAACACATCCTAAGTATTGTGGCAGGTGGATGGAATGATGCGGAAAGGAATAGATCAAAAACACTTGATAGAATTCTAGAATTGTTCCAAAGGCTTGGGGCTTAATATATTTGTGGGGTAAATTCAGGATGGGATTAGACTTTTGACTTAGCTGTATGATATGACCAGGTCACGTACTTGCTCAAAATCATGTGCCAGGGAAATCTTAGCTGTAGATTGCAGGTGAAGGACACTTCCATAGACGCTCTCCTTGGTATGGGCAATTTGGAGAGAGATACTTCATTAGCTGTTCACAAAACAATTAGAGGCAACAATATCCAACCCCTAGGACAATCAGCCCTATGGAACATTTAGCAAAATATTTAAATTCCAGAGAGTCAAAATCTTAATGAAAAAGTTTTTTTTGGCTCTGTAGGATGATGTGGTGGTTTGAAACTGTATGTAACCCAGAAAAACATGTTCTTAAAGCTAACCCATTCCCGTGGGTGTGAACCTATTATAAATAGGTCCTTTTGATTAGGTTACTTCAGTTAAGGTGTGGCCAGGGTGGGTCTTAATCCTTTTACTGAAGTCCTTTATAAGAGAATGAAGTTCAGACACAAAGAGAAAGCCACAGAAACAGGAAGCTGAAAGCAGTGAAACCCAGAAGAGAAGGGAGAGAACAAGGCACACTTGTGCCTTGCCATGTGACAGAGGAATCCAGGATTGCCAGCTGCTAGTCTTCAGGATGAAAGCATCATCTTATGATGGCTGGATTTGGACGTTTTCATGGCTTCAAAATTGTAAGCTTGTAAGTTAATACATTCCCATTGTTAAAAGCCAAACCTATTTCTGGTTTATTTCTTTCAGCAGCCTAGCAAACTGAAACCGTTGAAAACATAAAAATGAGCTTTACTACAATAATTATAATAAAGTATTTTTTATCTCTAATAAATAAACAATTCATTAATATTAGTGGAAGAAAGTAGTGGTAGTAATTTAAAAAGAAACATTAAAGTTCTTTAAAAAGTAACGTACTGGCCCAATTTAGACAATGTCAACTGAAGAAAGTCATCTCCCAAGTTATAGTTGATGTAAAAATGAACCAATGAATTAATCTGTGTAGAAAGGCTCCATCTTCTTATTAATGTGGTATAATTTATCACTATTTGCCTCTGGCTTAGAGGTTAGTTGTCTGGGGCTTATTTCTTTTATAACACTGCCTCTATAAATAGAGGTTTCCTAAAACTGTATTAGAAAGCTCTTACTTGAGACAGTTTCAAAGATTAACCTTAATTTTGGCCAGAGTCTAATCTTGTCTGGATTTGGCTCAATGAAAGGACAACAGCTGTGTTTATGAAAAAGATCAAAGTGTTTAACCATCATTAGAAGCAAAGATACCAGCAGCATTTATTGTCTTTACTACAAAGAAAAGAAATAGGCACTCAATAGCACTATAAACGTAGTTGGTAGAAATACTTGCATTTCATAAAAATGGAACCTTAAATCTATTGGGTTACTCAAATTGTTTGCATAAGCTGAGAAACCTGGTGGCCTTCCCTTCTTCTTACCAGTATTCCTATGGATTTTATAAGTTTATATGAGTGTTAGAAGTCCCAAGTAGAGTATATTCTGTTAATAATCGGTTGAGAAGGCAAACAGCTATAGATCAAAGATGCAAATTAAACAGAAATAAGCTTATCCAAAGAAATTTCCAGACAAATGTCACTCGATCCTACATAAGGGCAACAATTGTTTTCACTAAGGTAGTTCAATGAACAGCTGAAAAGGTCAGAAAGTAGATTAAAACTTTTGATTTCCCATAAAGTCTTTGTCAAGGCATGTAAAATATGTTGAGTTTGAGTAATGGATATGTCATCATCAAATGTGTATTCCTTTTCCTTTTGTGAAATGAGATACTCAAAGCTGATATCCTAATTATTTTGCTGTGTTACTGTTCTTAGTTAACAAATGGTTGCTATAAATTAAAATCATGTTAATAATAATAAAAAGAAAACTATGTTTTAAAGGTCATATTTATTTAAATGTATAATAAGGAACAAATGTTAGCTGTTTTGAAATTCTTTTCAAGTGCCTGTTAAAATAAATGTTTTTGAATCAGCAAGCTTTAAAGAAACAGAGTGTTCTCTCCTGTCCTTATTACTGAGCACACCGACAATGTGATAAAGATATATTGGAACAATGCTGCTTCTGAGTGCTTGAGCAAGCTCTCATGAGCAATATGTGGTAATGTATCATCCTAAGGGTCATTTTTACTTTGCAACTTTTGTTTGGGCTCAGAACAAAGGTTATACTGGTATGGTATAAAGTTGGGTTAAATTAAGTTTACCTTTTTGAACTATGGGAAAAACATGAGAAATATACTGTAGCAACTACTTTTTCTCTCCTCAGAAGTATAAAAATTAGTTTTAGGCATAACATTGTCTCATAACTTTCTAATCAGCATTTCTGGGACAATGTCAGATTTTGGACAATTACAAAAAAACAGACTCAAATGTGCAAACCAGATTTCAATTTCTTGTCCACTGACATGAGATTTAAAACAGCAACAGGAACTTTCTAGGTCAGTGTCAATATGTAGTCACAAATTACCAAAGTAAAAAACAAATTGGAGTGCATGGGTGTGTGATTTTGTGTTTTGGCATAGGAGAGACCTGAAATATTCATAACGTACAAGCCAAATCATAAAAATAAAATGGGACTTATGATTCCATCATGTTGAGAGAGTAGGATTTTGCTTTGACATCTTGCAGATTTGCGATATCCTGACTTTTGCTTCACCAGTCCTAAATAATACAAGTTTTAGAACCTAAGTATAACTTTTTCTTTCCACAATGTTTATAAGTGAAGCAATACTGAGGAAAACTTCATTTCAACAGAAGAAACACCCTCTTAGACATATTTATTAACAAACATGAAAAAACTAAAACTAACTGGGCCATACACACATACAATCAGATTTCATGTTATTTATCAGGGATTAAGAAGTGATGACCTGGGGGCCGGCTGTAGCCCAGTGGATAGGGCACTGGTACACCACATGGGAGGCCCTGGGTTCGGTTCCCGGGGGCCTCTCTGAGTGAGCAGACTGCCTGAGAAGGTAAGCCGCCCGCAAACGGAGCAAAGCTGCCAGGGAACGGAAGCAGAGCCACCCACAAGCGGGGCAAGCTGCCTGCGCAGTGAGCTGACTCGGCGCGTTGCCGCAATGGGGGGAGACAAAGCAGACATAGAAGAACACAAAAAATTAACGCACAGCAAGAGCAAGCAGAAAGGGGAGGGATATGTAACAAAAAACCCCAAACAAACAAAAAAGAAGTGATGACCAATAATTAATTCCCTATTTAAACATTTCCTTCTGCCTCTTTCTTCTTTAATTTAAACATATTTCAAAGAACAAAGTTTACTAAGGAAAATATTGTTAAACCTTTTCAAAATAATTGAATATAAAGTTGAATGACAAAGCAGAAGTTGGGAAAAGGTCCTGTAGCCTGTATGTAAGACCTAATGAAAGAAAAGGAGGATTAGCATTTTCAATGATTACTCAGGGTATAGTGTATTCCATTCCTGAAACTAAGAGGTAAAGGCATCCTTCTCATTTCTTGAGAATGTCTTATTTAGTCACCATATCAATTAACAAATGAAACATCATTTTTGTTCTTTTGAGGATAACACTTCCTGTATTTACATGATCACCTAAGTTACCTTTTCCAAGTACATCTTAACCAAATAATAGATAATAATCTATGGGATAATTTCATCAGATAACCTTTATATTTTTATAAGCCCTTATTCCATCTCCTAGATACCCAAGCCCAACATACCCACCTCACCAAGCTCCATCCCTAAACAGAATCCACTTAATTCCTAAGTCAAATTTTCTAAGTTTAAAAATAATTTTCAAATTCACTAGCTCAAGAGATGACTTCCTTTTTTTGGGGAAACATCTTGAAATGGCAAATTATTAAAATACTATTTATTAGGGCTGTATATCTCTGGCCTAGCCTGAAGTTTTTAAGGATTTTAATGCCATCACAGAGGGTATTAAAGGGAACCATATCAAAATTTTATGTCCTTGATATATGTACACAGATGGTCACTGTGGCATTATTCACAGTTGTCAAGGAAGCAACTCAAGTGTCCATCAACAAAGGAAAGGATAAACAAAGTGTGGTATATGCATTCAATGGAATATTATTTGGCCCTAAAAAGGAATGAAGTTCTGATGCATGTGACATGGATGAACCTTGAAGACATCATGTTGAGTGAAATAAGTCAGACACAAAAGGACAAATACAGTATGATCTCACTTACATGAAAATAAGCAGAGTATGCAAATTCATAAAGTCAGAAACTAGGGATCAGGTGGGGGAGAATGGGGAATTCATGTTTAATTAGTACAGAGTTGATGTTTGGAGTGATGGAAAAGTTTTGGCAATGGATGATGGTGAGGGAGGTACAACTTTGTGAATGTAATTAACACCACTGCATTGTATATTTGAAAAGGGAATAAAAGGGCAATTTTAGGTTGTATATAAGTACCAGAAACACATACACACGAGCCCATAGAACTGCACAACACAGAGTGAACCCTAATGTAAACGGCGGACTAAAGTTTAATATAATATTGTCTTATCTATAGTAATAACAAAAGTACCACACTAATGCAAAATGTTAATAATAGGGAAAACTCTATGTGTGTGCGTGTGGGGTAGACGGGAACTGTATTTTCTGCATGATTTTTCTGTAAACCTAAAACTGCTCCAATTAAAAAAAAATTCTGCCCTTTGCTTTTCTCTTTGTAAGTTCAAAATCTGCCTTGAACGGTAAAATATACTATATATATATCAACTTGGTAGTAGTATTTTATATTAAATAATTGACTTGGAAATTGCCATGAAATTTTTTCATCTGTACTTTAAAGTATGTAATAGTTTATACCAAACATCTACATGATTGTCAAATTTCTCTGAATTCTTATTTTTATTACCTGCAAAATATCCTTATCGCTTACAAATAAACTTGATTCAATAAGATACTTATCATAAGACATCTTATGAAGCAAAATCTTGAGCAAAAATTAATTAGTGGCATTATTATTTATTAAAAATACATCTCCAAATGCTCAAAAAAATAAGACCTATACATTTCTGAAATAAATCAATATCTACAAATTCCTGAAATGTGTAGCAGACACATGCTGGGTGTTTTCATTTAGCTTTATTTAATCCTCAGAGCAACTTCTTTAGACAATGATTCCTATCTCCATTTTACAAGAGGAAATGGAGCTTCGGAGAGAGCATTAAGTTGCAGGGACACACAGTCTACAGAAAGTTATTTAACTCGATACCTGACTGACAAGAACCATAATCTTATATTCTTCTGACTACAACATAAATGTGTCACAAAATCACGTCATGTTTGTTTTACATAAGGCTGATTTCAATTATTTTTGAGTGGATGAACAGTTCTATTGCCACTGGGTGCCATCATCAAAAACATTTAAATTTCTTGGTAAGAATGGTGAAGATTCATAAGAGGAAGTTATCAAAGGTATTAATGCTAAGTCATTTTTTTCAAGGTAAGCTGAAGCCCATATACCAGATGTTGTAAGAATGCTGAGAAGTCCAGTCAAAAGGTAATATGCAGATGGTATACAGGGTTGAATAACAATCAGTCACATTTTTAAGATTTTGCAAATCATGTTTTTCTTAAAAATATTAAAGAATAATCCTTTAAAATTACTGAGGAAGTTACAACACCCCTATGAAAACAGATTGCTAAAGAAAATGTGTACACACACACACACACACACACGTACACATTCAACTACTGCCAGAGTAACACTGAGAGACTTTTTCTGCCTTTGTAAATATTTTTCTCATTGAGAATTAGGAAAACAGCATACATTCAAATAATAAGGATACTCTTTGAACAATCCTATGAGAAATCAAAAGCATTATTTTTCCTTAGTCATCTCGTCTATGGAGCTGAGTTGCTGAGTAAATTACACAGTCTTGAGAGAGAATTAAAAACTATAATATATTTACAGAACAGAGTAGGAAAAATTTTCAAACCATCAACACTTACTTTATTTAACAGAAGCAAGATGAGAAACATTTCTAGAGCTCATAATATATTTAATATAAAAATAAGGAATTCTCCCCAAAAATATGTGTTAAAAAAATACAAAGTTTATCGACCTAAAGTAAAGAGAACATTTATTTTACATTTCAGTCACCCAAAACAGCAGCTTGTGGTCTCCTCCAATCACACACAGGGGGAGAGTCCTATGCCAGGAAAGGCCAGATCCAATGGCTACAGAGCCAGTAAGGATGGGCTGTAAAACGTGAAGAACGAAAAAAGCTCAATAAATCCCAAAAGTTAATAAATAAAAGCTACTTTCAAAAATAAGACATGCACTGATTAGTTATCTTTGCTTATAGTGGAAATATAATTTAAAAATAGGTTCCTTCATAGGTGAAACATATTTTATTTGTATCTGACTGGATGCAGTCAGTCTCTCTAACATTTTCACAGTCCACACCAACCACGCAAAGAAAAGTAAACTATTTAAATGAAGGAGGAAATATATAAAAGCAACAGAAGAAATAAAATATGCCTTACATGAATATTGGCAAAAATCTGTTGCCACTGGTGAATTTAAACATCAAAACATGGCTTCCCCCCCCTCCCCCCCAATTTTAGCAGATAACAAACATTCATAAATGTCTTTAGCCTACAGATAAGAAATTTGGGGGTTCTGGGTAGAAAAGTAGAAAAGACAAAAAACACATTTAACACAAAATATTTTGAGATTACCTGAGTGTGTCCTAAATGATGAATTTGAAACTGGCTTGCCATTTTACCAGGATAGCCAGTGGTTCCAAACAAGTTTTCATTAATTGTGGACCACCTAGGAAAAAATTAAGAATAAAAATAAGTACAGAAACCTATAGATAATTCAAGCTTTTGTGAAACAGGTTATTTCTTTTTGCATAAATACAGTAATTTTATAGCCCTAAATTTGTTAATATGGCTTTACAGTTAGACTAGTGTGGCAGTTTGAAATTATGAATCCCAAAAAGAGAAAGATTATGTTTATGGGCTGGTCCACTCTTGTGGGTGTGAGACCTTCTATTAATTGGACCACTTCAGTGAGGCATGACTCAGGTAAGTGTCCACTCTCTTGCTGGGTCCAATAAAAAACAGGGAGACACACTGGAAGAACAGCTCTGCCATTTTTGATCCATCCCTGTGACAGAAAGGAGAGGAGGAAAGGAGCTGAGGTCCCTGGGAGAGATAAGTCATTTGTCTGATAGCCTGCAGCTGATACTGGGAAGAAAGTGGAGTAGCCTAGACTGAGGAAGAGGCCTGGTAAGAGACCATGGTTGCCCTCAGCTGAGCTTCAGGAGATTGTACAGCCCAGAGGGGAAGGCAGAGAGCAGGCAATTGCCTGCCATCTTGCTTCAACACATGGCAGGTGACTTGGGTGAGAAAGTACCTCTTTTTTTTCTTTTTTAAAGATTTATTTTTATTTATTTATTTATCCTCCCCTTGCTGCTTGTACTTGCTGTGTCCATTTGCTTTGTGTGAGCCGGCTTGCCTTCACCAGAAGGCCCCGGGAATCGAACCCAGGGCCTCCCATATGGTAAACAGGAGCCCAACCAATTGAGCCATACCTGCTTCCCAGAAAGTACCTCTTATGGTGCCTTAAGATGCACTTTTTACAGCCTTGGAACTGTAAGCTTTTACCCCAAATAAATCCCCTTTATAACAGCCAACACATTTCTGGTACTTTGCATTGGTTGCCCTTTGGTAAACTAAAACAACTGGTAACTATAAATTAGTTTCAGGAAAATTAGCTCTAAATATTTTCGCATTCTGTGAATATTTAAATCTTTATTGCATGTCATTTGTTAAGTTTCAAAGTTACACAAGACTAACACAGTCCCTATTTTATAACCAAAGGGCTTACGGTGTTGTGTGAGAAACAAGTCATGAGACAGATATAAAACATATTACAGTACAATACATTAAAAAACACATTTAAAGCTCTTATTGGCATTTCTTATAAAATCAGTGAGACACTTATGTGTTTAACTTCCTTAGGATTACACAAATACCTGGAATATTTATTTATTTATTTAAAGATTTATTTATTTTATTACATATCTCCCCTCCCCCCCGCTGCGGCGATGCACCGAGACTGGTCACCGCGCAGACGTGGCTTTCCCCGCTTGTGGGCGGCTTCTGCTTCCATTCACGGCCGGCTCTCAGTTCGCGGGTGGCTGGCTGTGCTCCATTCGCGGGCGACCTGCTCTGCCCGTGGCGGCTTTTGCCCTGTCCGTGGCAGCTTTTTGCCTTGCCCACGGCGGCTCTGGCCCGCCCACGGCGGCTTGCCATTCTCAAGGCGGTCTGCCCGCTAGGAGAGGTCCCTGGGAACCGAACCCGGGGCCTCCCATGTGGTATGCCGGCGCCCTATCCACTGGGCTATCCAGCCGGCCCCCCTGGAATATTTAAATATTTAAGTTTCAAGGCACGCTGAACATTGCAGTACAACAAATCAATTAATCAACAAGTGCTATGGAGCCCCAAACATGACCAATACTAAGCATAGTGGAGGTGATATAAGGAAAAATAAGTGATTCCTTGACAAAACATAGCTAAAACTCTGGGTGATATCTTTATGTGTGGCAGACATTATTAACTACCCATTGAACAGCTATTCTGCCAGTCTTCCATGCTAGCTAAACTCCAAATTTTTTTTGAGTAGCAGTGTGTCCAACCCCAAGGGAAGACACACAATTGGTTTAAGTCAATCACAGAAATCTCCAATTAAAAGGGATTGCTCCTTCCTCTCCTCTTACTTTGGACAATATGGTACGAGACTACGATACCAGAACTCTGGTAGCCATCTTGTGACCATGAAGCAACAAGGCAAAACTTTGCCATTGAGGATGGCAGAGGGAAAGGATAAAAAAGGGCTCTGGGCTATTGACAAGCTGATACACCAACCTTGGAATGCCTCCTCCAGATTTCTTGTTAAGTACCATAGTACTGATTTTAAAATGAACATTTGCTCACATCTCTGAAATCAGGTTACGATCTATGGCATTCTTACATTTAGTTGAATATATTTTATTCTTCGGGGTACATAAAATTGTGGTGTCTCCGAGTTCTATACTTTTATTTGATACATTTTAGATATGATGAAATACAGTATATTAAAATGTTCCATTGGTTTCAGTCACTGCTAGTTGGTTTTCCTGTTACTTGAAGCTGAAAGCAGCCTTATGACTATACTATACAATGAAATATTAGGCAAAAATGAAAAAAGAACAAGGTAGATTTTTATGTTAAGTGAAAAAAGCAAGTCACAGACATATAATGTATAGCATGTTCTCATTTAAAACACAATCTAGTTTATATGTTTACCCATAGGTATACCTACATTTACATCTTTATTAGCATAGAAATAAAGGAAGGATATGCTTTTTCCAAATTTCTGGGGTGGTATGGGTGGAGAGGCAACATGCTCTTTATGTTTTGAAAAAGTTTCCAAAGAAAATATTGGAAAACAAAACACCCTACCCCCCCCAGACCAAAAGACAAAAGCAAAAAGTTAGAAAAACAAAATGACTGTTCATGAAATAATCAGAAAAAAAAATCCAGTACAGAGGAGAGGACTGAGAAAGTATTCCAAGAGGTGGCACACTATTAACAAAGTAATGAAACTCAATAAATCAAATTATAACTCCAAAAAAAATGGCATGGTACCTGAATAAGAAGGCTCGATCCATGTGGACAGGTCTCTTCTCTTGAGGATAACTAAAAGATAATATTTTGCCTTTTATGAAGTATGTCTTTAACTCAAGTAGGTGAAATTAAATTAAGGTATAAAAGGTTTTTTTCTCTTTAAAAGACATAATGCCCAATGTAGCTTAACTGTGACAAAAGTCCAAAAAAGCACTAGATTATAATAGATACAATATAGTTAGAGCCATAAACATGACTTAGAACCAATACAGCATACCACCACTCAAAAAGGTGAATGTTTTTCTTTTTTTGCTAACATAAGTAAACAATGCTCAGTTCAAAGGTTTTCTATGCTATGTTGTGCTTCCTAGGTTACTCCCAAAATAAATCTGCAATAATAGATAGGAGTACCCATCTCTATTATTGTAAAAACATATAGCTCTGGACCTTCTAACAGGGAGAGACTTGTTTTGGCTCAACAGTGAGGCTTAAGTTTTCAAGGATGGCCCAAGGGATCACTTAGCAGGAGTGAATGGCATCTTGAAAGCAATAAAATAAATATACCAAGAAAGTACCTGGACCGAGTGATATCCCAAATTATCCAATCATTCCCTGCAACAGCTCCGACTTTGAAGGTGTTTTTTAAGCACCAATGTGCTGACATTAATGGCATCTGTTCTGATTCTAGAGACAAAATGGCCTGTTGAGAAACAAGATCATAGAATCGGATTGTTCCATTCTTCTCTGCAACCATCAGCTGTAAACAGAAAAATAAAAGAACATTAAACCACATATCTCACCAGCCAAATCTAAGAAGTAGGCAGAGACTCAATGCTATACAGTAAAACAAACAGTTGCATACATTACAAATGAGAGATCAAATGTAAAGGAAATGAGAGAAGCCAACGTAAAAATCTCTATCAAATATGAAAACCCTTAGAGAAAATTGGCAAAAGAAAGACCCACGAAAGAGGTACAAATTTAAGTGATGATGTATGGTCATAGGAAAACGAGATCAGCCTCAAGATTCATTCTGGGAAAAGGTACATTTAATTGTCTAGAAAGGATAGCTAAGACCCTGTCTCTGTACAGAAATTTATTTATGTTACACATTATTATACAGTGTAAGTTTGTTTCCAGCACGGGAGGCAGCATGGCATAGGGTAAGAGTACAGACAGGTCTGCCGGGTAAGGCTGCCTCTGCCACTAAAAAGCTGAATAACTCCACCAAGTTACAGGGCCTTCATTGACAGCTTCCCCATTTTAAAAATGGAGATGTAAAGAAAAGAATAGCTACCTTGCAGGGTTGTTGTGATGATTTATATATATATGATTAATATATATATAAAGCATCTAGTACAAGGCTTGACACGTAGTAGCCACTCACCTAATAGTAGCTACTTATTAGTTGTGTGACCTTGGTTTCTGTATCTATAAAATAAGCATCATAGTATGCATCTCATAAAGTTGTCATGAGAAATAAATGAGCTGATATACATGAAATACTGACAATGGGCCCAGCACATGGAAAACCCTATATGTTTACTATGATTAATTAAATTTATCTTTTTATGCAAGTTTGATGACAAAAAAAGAGTCAATGGAGAAGAGGGTGGGAAGGCAGGGTGCTTAAGGAATTGGGAATTGGCATGAGCTCTAAAGGACAGCTGAAGGATTAACTTTAAGAAAGAGAAACATGGTAACTTCTCGGGTTCTAGGGAAAAAAGCAATAAATAGAGTGTTGCCCAAGAGAAGATACTGGCAAATGAAGGAACCTCTTGTTGAATGTCTTCTATCTTCCCAATGAAATAAGAAGTAAGGCCATCTATTGATAATAAGAATTTGTAGTATGTTTTTAGTATTTTAGAAAGTTCTACCCTGAATAGGAATATAACCACAGCTAGGACAAATTTGTCTTATGCCATTAATGCTTTTCTGTTTACAAACTATGACTTACAAGGATGGATTAAAAAAATTTTTTTTGTTTCACTGGATACTGCTAGATAATCTAGGCATCAGATTTTTAGACTGGAATCTGCCAAAGGGCAGGAAAAATATACTCTGAATAAATACCACCTGTGGTTGTCAAATAGACACTTGGCAATTAGGGAGAGATACTTTTTTTGTATTTTTTTTTTTTTGGGTTTCCTTAATCTTGCAAAATTTTTATTTTTACTAACAAACACTCCTCTTTCCTTCCTCCCCTGGAAACTTCTAAACTGCTTTCTATCTGAGAATTTGCTATTTCTAGTCATCTCTTATAGGTGATATAGCATACAATTTTGGACCTTTTGTGTCTTGTTTCACTTAGCATGATGTTTTCAAGGTTATTCTATGTTGCAGCATGTCTCAAAACTTCCATTTTTTTCTTATGGCCAATTAATATTCCATTTGTATATGTTCCACATTTTGTTTACCAAATCATTAGCTGATGGACATTTGGGTCATTTCTAGCTTTTGGCTGTGAATAATGCCACTATAAACACTGGAGTACAAGTGTCTATTTACAACCCTGTTTTCATTCTCTTTGAGTATATACCTAGAAGTGGGATTGCTGGATCAGATGGTAATTTTATATTTAACTTTTTCAGGGACTGCCATATTGCTTTCCACAGTGGCTGCACCATTTTACAGTCCCACCAGTAATGCAATAGAGCTCCAATTTCTCCACATCCTCTCCACCACTTGTGATTTTTCCATTTTTTTTTAAGTAATAGCCATTCTTAGACCAGTGATTATTCTTCACTGTTTTTCTCCAAGAGTAATTCCCATGTTGTTAATACAAATGAGTCTGTATTTTTAAATTTTATATTCCAACCTCCCAAATGTCTATATAGATAATATAATGTGTAATATGTAATAAAAAGCACTTAGTCATTTGGTAAAAAAAAAAAGAAATAATAATAATAGCCATTCTTGTGGTTGTGAGAAGTTAATATCTCATTGTGGCTTTAATTTGCATTTCCCTAATGGTTAATGATGTTGAACATCTTTTAATGTGTTTATTGGCCATTTGCACATCATCTTTGGAAAAATGTCTATTAAAGTCCTTTGTGTGTGTGTGTGTGTATATATATATATATATATAAAAATATATTTTTTAGGAGGTATCAGGGCTTGAATTCGGGACCTCGTACATGGGAAGCAGGTGCTCAGTCACTTGAGCTACATTCACTCCTCTCTATTTTTTAATTGGGTTGTCTGTCTTATTGAGTTGTAGGAGCTCTGTATATATCTGGATATTAAACCTTTATACTAATACAGAAAAACTGTTAAGGTAGAGATTTCTGGACAAATATAAATGCAGCTTTATTCTCTGATTTTTCTCCTGAATATGTAGGAATTACCTATGTCTTTTCAGCTTGATAAAATAGCTAAGTTTTAAATATTAACCTTGTAAGACTCCTCAGGATGCCAGCATACACTCATTCCGGGGGAACGAAGAACAAAATGAGCTGTTTGAATTCCTCCCAAGTCCCAAATCCTAATAAAAAGAATAGAAGGAGTAGAATGTTAAATACTTTTGATGCATCACTAAATAAAAATAATACATTACCATGAACTTATTCAAAACTGGGAATTATAAGGTAGGCATTTGTACTTAAAGTATATCTTTAAAAGAAAATTTTAATACAGCTTTTAGAAAATGTGAAATATGATAAATGTAAGTTTTACAACACATAGTAATGAAAACATAGTCACACACATTCTCTCCTTCTCTAATTAATTTAACACAGCAACACTGTTACACAGTAACCAAATTAGATGACTTATATATACTCTATTTTGTGGGTTAAATCTTGAAGTCTAAGTCACTAAATAGGTTGTTTTCCTATTTCCATAGTTATTTCAATTGACAATAATTTCTATCAGTGGTGCTTAAAAAACAGTAACAGTGGTCCTCTTTTCAAAAATAACATAAAAAGTAGCTGATACGATGTGATATGAATTTAGGAGATAGCAATTTTCCTTAATTGCTTATTCCTTCTACCTTTGGGTTTCTACCTAAAGTGGATCCTTCTTTTCTTATACCCTTCTGTTCTGGCTCACTTCTCCAATTTTCTCCCTGCAAAGACACCATGCCCAATAGCTGCCAGATTAAAGACAGGCTGAAGGAACAGGGACCTGTTCCTTTCACTTTCCCTCCCCTCAATCTTCACAAATCCATGGTAACCAGGATCAGGTAACTCACTGACACAGCTCTCTCATCCCAATTTCTTTCCTATCCCCAGAGTGAGGATGAAGACTCAGAAACCTCAGTCATGGCATTTTGAGAAGTGCCATCCCCAACCCAGCTCATTCTTCACACTCAGCTACTATGACATCTTGTTGGCCCAAAGTGTGGCACAGATAGCATGGCAACAGACGGTAAATCAGTGGGAGGGTGGCAAAGTGCCCACAGAATTCTGGTCCTTCATAATTTAACATATTCATTAGTATACCTTGGACTTTTTCTTCTAGGTTTTATAGTTCACATCTCATTAGGGACCATAAAACAATTTCACAAACCTATCTAAAGTCTAGCAAAAATTTATTTCAAAGAAAGTAAAGATATTTATTAGACAATGCTACTATTCTGTACCAAACCACAATATTTCAAATATTTGTCTCCTTTTAGAAACTACAGGATCTCTAATCTTGAAAAATAGTGACATATAAACACAAATGTTTTTCAAAATGATTATTTACTTGATTGAATAGCTTATTCTTTTTTTCTTGCCAAATCAACATTTTGCCTGTATTTACTATTTACAAGGGAGACAATTACAATTAAATTAAAGAGGGAATCACATTTACCAACAGTTCATGCAATTGTGTCTTACTCCCTACAATGAAAGAGACGATTAATTATAGCAACTAAATCTTTCTTTTCTATTGCCTCTTTCATAATAAAGCGCTGGGCTAGCATATATTTTATAACTATTGAAACAGTAGGAATTTGTCTTACAAATTTGGTGAGTCCCATGAGAGAATGGCTTAAAATCCCCAATCTTTTGATCTTACTGTAATATGTATTTGATTTTTTTGTTGGCTATTATATAAATTGAATACATACCAAAATATTTTTATGACTTTTTCCTTTCAAATGAAAGAAACAAAAGAGGTAGAAATTGTTAAATATGGGAAAAGGTATTATATAAAACAGGGCAATTAATGAAATGTATTTCTGCACAATGAACCAAATTTTAGTCTCATTTAAAAAACTGTAGTATTTTATCCTGAACAGAACCTGACACTTAGTTTTAAACTAACCTAAAAATGAGGAGGTTGATCCAGATTACTTTTCAGAGGGTTAGGATAAGATGATTTATGGTTTACAATTATATATATTTTTTCAATAATTTTTAGTCATTGCATAATCCAAGGAACATGCAAAATATAATAAATTGGGCAAAATGAATTATCATAACTAAATTAGCTACAGATGGTACAATTTAAGTTAAGTCTTGTTTCCCTTTTTGAAAGATTCCATAAATAAGCTCTTCTAATTCCTTTTGTGTAGTCTAATTCATTCGACTGTGTCTTTACTACATGGCTTATCTAGTTAATATTAGCTCCATCAGATAAAGTCACAATTCTATTATTTTTTGGTAATTTTTTGGAAGTGCGCCATACATAATAAAAGTCTAAAAATCGAAAGTATACAGCTCAAAAAAGCCACATTCAAAGAAGAGAACCCAAATCAAGAAAACAATATTTCCAGACCTCTAGATGAAGTTGTCTGGTATTCCCTTCCAATCATATTTCCATATCCTCTCACAAAAGTTACCCACTGTCCTGACTTCTAACACCAAAGGTTAGTTTTGTCTGTTTTTGAAAATCATAAAAATCACGTTGTAAATTATTTATTTTTTTGGTCTTCTTTCACTCAACATTAGGCTTTGTGAGATTTACCAACACTGTTACATGTTGCTGTACTCCATTCATTCTCATTTCTGTATATAGTATTGCAGTGAATAAGCACACTACAACTTATTTATCCATTCTATTGTTGACAGACATTTAGGTTATTTCCCATTTTTAGTCATTGTAAATGATACAACTATAAGCCTTCTTGTAAATGTCTTTTAGTGAATACACACACACACACACGTGTGTATACCTGTTCGATACATACCTAGGTGTGCAATTGCTGAATCATAGATTACAAATATGTTCAGATTTAGCAGGTATAGTCAAGGAGCTTTACAAGTTGGCCGTACCTCATATTTCTTTTTCCATTAACAAATGCAAGAGCCCAAACTTTCTCAAGAGCCTAAACTTTCTTTTATTTATTTCCTTCCTTCCTCCTTCCCTCCCTCCCTCCCTTCCAGGGACTGAACCCAGGACCTTGCATATAGGACACCGGTGCTCAACCACTGAGCTATACTGGCTCCTGAGATGGTTTTTCTGTTTGCTTTGTTTTTGTTTTTACAAGGTACTGGGGGTACATGGGAAGCAGGCGCTCAACCACTTGCGCTACGTCCCGCTCCCCTTATTTTCTGATGAAAACAATCTTAAAAAATCACTTGTCTAAAAGGCAAAAAATACAAATTTTCCATTGGTCTTATTTCTAAAGTAGATTTCTCAAGTCATTCCTTTTCCCCTTTCTTTTTATTTTCATCTATGTATAAGCTTCAAAAACAGAGAACACAATGCACAGTTGAAACTCTCTTAAGTGACCTTCTTCTGACAGACTTTCTTTTGCCCTCTGCAGAACTAACAAGAATGAGAAAGCTATTTCCTAATATGCTCACGTGTGAATTTACTGTATGCTTACCTAGAGGGAATATGGGTTCTTTGCTTAGCAAACTTTGACTAGTGAGTGATATAAATAATGCATATAATGGCACAAATAATATTAGGTAAACTGACAAAATATGAATGTGAAAAAGCTGTTTCAATGAAAGTAATGACAACTAACTAAAGGTATGTTTCTAAAAGAAAAAAAAGACCTGCTCTTAAATTATGTATATGTGATAGTTATAAAAGATTAAACAAAAATCTGGGTGTAGTCTGATTTAATACTATTTTGCAAGTGTTGTATTCATTGCAGACATTGTATTATAGGCATGGTTCATGTCAGAAAGATGTCAAACTCCAACCAATGAACCCCCAAGAAAGAAATTCAAGAAAAAAATGCTTTGGCCTAATATCAAAAGTGACAACTAGATGTTCATTTAAATGTTGTACACTAGAATAAGTTAGGTAGGCAATCTTTGAAAATCATTACCTGAATTTACTGATTTTAAGATTACTTAAGAAACCACTAGTCTAGATCATGTCAGATAAGAGGGCTTCTACTTGAAAAAACTCAATATTTTCGGAAATTTGGGTCTTAGTATTTCCAAATTTATTGGCCTATAAATTTGTTTGTTTATAATAAATAAAATTACTTGAAAGTCAATTATAACCAAAGACATGTACCTTATGTTTTAGAAAGAGAAAAGATTTACACTTTCAGACTTCTTAATATACATAATCAAACACAGAGTGATATTAGACCATATATAAAATATAATTTTTAAAGAGTTATATGAAATGAATACATGTATCTACTTGAATACGTACAAGGAAATTTCAAAGGAAAAGTTTTCAAAGTAAAGTTAATCTGCTGACATATTCAGAAGTCAATAATACAGTCTGAATTAAAGGGCACTGGATGTGTTAGCATCACTCCTCACGTAAAAGAAGATGATAGTTTTATCCAACTTGACTCTAATTATAATAATAACTACCCCCAACCCTCTCCACTCTGTCGTCCTAAATAGTACTCTTTGATTTAGTTGTAAAATGGAGGGATTATATTTGACGGCTGAAGAGCCATCCAGATCTAAGATTATAAATTACACTGATCTTACTTTTAGTAGTTTATTGTTAAAATTATTGCCTCAATTCTGGCTCAGTGCTTTTCAGCAGAACATTAAGTAACTCTACCTCATGGTATTTAAATATAATTGTCCCATTTAATTAAAAAGATCCCATAAATTGGGTGTTGGCACATTGGGCATATGCTAGATATTCTCAAGGGTCTTTTAAATAGACAATTAGTAGAGGGGGATGTTCCCTTTGAGAATTGAAAGGAAATTTCCTGAGTTATACTCTGTTCCTTTTATTTGTTTGTTCTCTATTTTTAATTGGCAACTTATTGTCTGTTAGGAGTTCACTGTAGAAGGAAATTTCTGCTACCAGTTGGTCTTTTTAAAACAGACAAAAGAAGGAATGGATGACATTAAATGACACATCTGTATCCATTTGGCCACCTCTAACTGGTAAAGCAAAAAATATAAACCACAGTCTTTCTAAAAAAGATGAGAAGATTGCATGAATCAGTGTATTGATTAATTAAATCTGAAAACAAGAACAAAACTCATACAGAGATGCAGTTATAAGGATGAAAAGGTACTTTACAATGTTGCTGGGTACGGGACATTCTTAAATAGGACATTCTTAGATAAGAAACATATTTTTCACTGAGTTTGTGACAGCAAAATGCCTACTTTCCCTCTCATTTTCAAATAATCAATCACTAAGTTACTTATCATGCCATGAATGATTCAATAAAAGGTGAATACAAATTAGGAAGGAAGTCAAACACTACAAAACAATGTAGTGCTAAAATATCTGGTTTTAAGTGCAAAAGGATATCAGAGGTGGGAACTATATAACTGAAAACAGAATTTAGGGATTAGACTGACAAATTTGTCAGTAGGTATGGTAGTTTAGAGTGGCTTAGACTATGAAAACCAAAGTATTCATAAATAAACTTTTGCAGGAACTATTAAAGGGAACCTTACAGCCCAAAAGAAAAAGATGGGAGAGAGGCTTTGAGGAGAGTGTAGAAGGCAAGGATAGCTGAAAGGATAATCAAAAGAGCAAAAAGACAGATGAAAGTAAGACATGATATGAAGAATGAAGAATAAAATGGTGGAAGTAAAAATGCACTTACAGTAATATTGAATGTGAATGAATTAAACTCCCCAACCAAAAGACATAGGCTGACAGAATAGATAAAAAATACGAGTCATCCATATGCTGCCTCCAAGAGACTCACCTTAGACCCAGATATACAAACTGGCTGAAAATTAAAGGTTGGAAAAAGATAATTCATGCAAACAGTAACCAAAAAAGAGCAGGGGGAGCTATACTAATATTGGACAAAAGACTTTAAATGTTAAGAAGTTATAAGTTATAAGAGATACAGAAGGCCATTATATATGAATAACAGGGAAGAAATAACAACCATAGTCATAAATATCCATGCACCTAATCAGGGTGCCCCAAAATACATGAAGCAAACTGGCAAAACTGAAGGGAGAAATAGACATTTCTACAATAACAGTTGGAGACTTCCACACACCCCTCACATCATTAGATAGAACCATACAGAAGATCAAAAGAGAATCTGAACAATATAAATGAGCTAGATTTAACAGACAGATACAGAATGTTGTACTCAAACTCAGCAGGTTATACCTTCATCTCAAGTGCCCATGGATCTTTTTCCAGGATAGACTACATGTTAGGGCATAAGGCATGTCTAAATAAATATAAAAAGACTGAAATTATACAAGGCACCTTCTCAGATCATAATGGAATTAAACTGGAAATCAATAATAGACAGGAGAAAGGTAAATTTCAAATATGTGGAGGCTAAACAACACACTCCTAAATAATCAGTGGGTCAAAGAAGAAATTTCTAGTGAAATCAGTATATATTGAGACAAATGAAAATAAGAACACAACTTATCAAAACTTATGGTATACAGTGAAGACAGTGCTGAGAGGGAAATTTATAGCCCTAAACGCCTATATTAAAAAGAGAAGAGCTAAAATGAAAGATTTAACTGAACAACTGGAGAAACTTAGAAAAAGAACAGCAAACCACTCTCAAAGCAAGCAGAAGAAAAGAAATAATAAATATTAGAGCAGAAATAAATGAAATTGAGAACAAAACAATAGAGAAAATCAAGAGAAACAAAAGCTGATCCTTTGAGAAGATCAATAAAATTGAGAAGCCCTTAGGTAGACTCAGAAAGAAAAAAAGAAAGGAGACACAAATAAATAAAATCAGAAATGAAATGGGGGAAGTTACAACTGTCCCCACAGAAATAAAAAGGATAAGAGAATAGTATGAGAAATTATATGTGAAGAAACTAGACAACCTAGATGAAATGGACAAATTCCTAGAAATGTACAATCTACACTGACGCTATAAGAAATACAAGAACTTAAGAAATCAATCACATTTAAAGAGATTGAAGCAGTCATCAAAAAGCTACCAACAAAGTCCAGCACCAGATGGCTTCACTGATGAACTCTAAGAAGAATTTCCAGAAGAATTAACAACAAATCCTGTTTAAACTCTTACAAAAAAATGAAGAGGGAGAATCACCCAACACATTTTATGAATCCAACATTATCCTAATACCAAAGCTAGATAAAGACATTATAGGAAAAGAAAATTAAAGACCAATCTCTCTAATGAACATAGATTGCAAATATTCTCAACAAAATACTTGCAAATAAAATCCAACAGCATATCAAAAGACTTATACATCACGACCAAGTGGGATATATTCCTGGTATGCAAGGCTAGTTCAACCTAAGAAAATCAATCAACTTAATACACCACATTAAAAAACCACATGATTATATCAATTGATGGAGAAAAGGCATTCGACAAAGCTAGCCTCCTTTCTCGATAAAAGCACTTCAAAAGGTAGGAATAGAAGGAAAATTCCTCAGTATGATAAAGGACATATATGAAAAACTGTCAGCCAACATTGTACTCAATGGGGAAAGGTTGAAAGCTTTCCCTCTAAGATCAGAAAAAAGAGAAGGATACCCACTGTGACCCCTGTTTTGTGCTAGAAGTTCTAGCTAGAGCAATTAGACATGGGGGAAAAAAGGCATCCAAATAGGAAAAGAGGAAGTAAAGCTCTATTTGCAGATGATATGAGCCTATATTTGGAAAATTCTGAAATATCTATGACAAAGCTACTTGAGCTAATAAATGAGCTCAGCAAGTTTATCGTAACACAGGTGAGAAACTATCTGAGACCTCTCCCAGAGATTAACATCTTATTTAACTCATATAGATAGATTTTTTGAAGAATGGGAATGGTGAGAAACATTGTCACATCTAAAAATAAACCTCAAAATTAAACTCTCAACTGTAAAGAAATACCATATGGCAGTTTTCAAACAGATGATATGTAATGATTACTTCAAGGAATTCAGAGTAAAAGGGTTTTTCCTTTAACTACTATAAGCCTTAACATAAACACTAGTAATATTATCCAGGAAATATAAGCATTCCATTATTTCCAAGGAAAGTTTTGATATAATTGACAACTTAAATTTTTGACTGTGTGCTGACTATGAGAGTCACAAATGAGTAAAAGCACTCCTTATTACTCACATCAATGGATTTTCAAAATAAATCTGATAAATGGTTATGGATGTGATTCCCATTATACAATTCACTTTCTGTAACCACAGGAGGGCCACCGAAAGCAAGATGAAAATTACTACAATAATGGACACGGTAACATACTTTAATAAGTAAAGGTTCTGTCAGTTTTACTCCATTTTTTTTTCATTCATCACTTTAATCATTATTAAAGCATTTTCATTATTTCAGTAATAACAACAAAAAACAAATAAGAAAATTCTTCACCTTTCAATCTAGGTTTCCCCTTTATTCCATTCTTAAAGCTCGTTAGACCTATGTAATAACTGATTTTGATTCAAAATGTTACCAAAAATTAGAGGGAATTTTAGAAGTCAAACAGGGAACTCTGTATTTTGAATTATTTAACTACAAATATATTTTTTTTCTTTATTAGAGAAGTTGTGGGTTTACAAAGCAATCATGCATAAAATATAAGATTCCCATACCCTACCATCAATACCTTGCATTAGTATGGAACTTTTGTTATAATTGATGATAACCGTAACATTTTAATAAATAATATAAATTCTGAATTCCCTTTGCCTGTAGTTATTTAGGCATAATTTATTTGCTCCTTAATTGGGATTAAACTCCCAAGGAATGCTGTTTCATTGGCCAACTTTGAGAAGGCTCTCAGTCCCCTCCTTTCTCCATTTTCCAAGGATTATTTTTAAAAGATCACATATTTTGTTTTCCCAATTGGGGTGCGGGTGAGGGAAGAACACTCCAGTTTAATTATGAATATTGAAGACTCTCAAACATACACAGAGGCAATATGAAAAGAACTTGGCCAGTACGTGATACGTAGAAAACATTTTTGTTCTTTTAAAATTTTTTTAAAAAAACTATACATATTGCTTTGTGAGTATCTTAGGTAATTTAGTATTCCCTCATCCAGTGATATGATTATATTCCTAAAAGAAATCCTTATTCTTTGTTTTCGCTCCCCTACTCCTTAATCCCATTCTTTTAAAAAATTATCAAAGCTAGAACATAGTAACTACTAATATTCCATCTTTTACAGACAAAGTCATTGGCATATTATATGCCCTTATTATTTTAGTCTTAAATTAAGAATTCCCTGGTTTCTAGACAATTTTCCTCCACCATAAATTTTTATCTAATATTTTAAAAGATTATTGGTGGGGGGAGGGGGATGGGGTTGGAGGAAAGGAATTTACTTCTGATATGCTTTGTAGTTATAGTGAATACTGAGTCTTCATTACTTTCCTATCTCCAGAAGTACTAAATGTAGGCCATACTAAACATGTTTTCATGTTTTTTTTTTTT
>PVKH010002646.1:0-26537 GCA_004027955.1 Chaetophractus vellerosus
AAAAAAAAGAAAAGAAATAGCAGATAACATCCCTTTTTGTAGGTGGGACACTGCAGCAGCTTTTAATAATTTCCTTAATCAGTGCCTTTTAATTTATTTCTAGGGAAACAGAACTCTTAAAACACTGGAAATGAATCCTTGCACCCCAAACAATGTTGAGGTTCTGGAAACTCAGTCAGCAGTTCCTAAAATAGAAGATACAGAGATAATTTCCCCCGTAGCAGAGTGTCCAGAAGAAAGCTCCGATGCCGAGCCAGAAAACCATGTGGTCGTGTCCTATTGCCCCCCAATCATTGAGGAAGAAATACCCAATCCAGTAGTGGATGAAGCCGGAGGGACTTCTCAAGTCATTTATATTGATGTTCAGTCAATGTATCAGCCTCAAGCAAAACCAGAGGACGACCAGGAACATGACTCTGTCGGGGGGGCAGGCTATAAGCCACAAATGCACCTCCCTATTCCTTCTACTGTAGAAGATATCGCTGCAGAAGATGACTTAGATAAAACTGCAGGTTACAGACCTCAGGCAAACGTAAATACCTGGAATTTAGTATCTCCAGACTCTCCTAGATCCACAGACAGCAACAGTGAAATTGTCTCTTTTGGAAGTCCATGCTCCATTAATTCCCGGCAGTTTTTGATTCCTCCTAAAGAAGAAGACTCTCCTAAATCTAATGGAGGAGGGTGGTCCTTTACAAACCTTTTTCAGAACAAACCCAACGATTAGCACTGTCGCCCTGGCACTTCCGCCTGCCATCTCAGTGAGCTCTTACTTGCTAGTGTTTCTGGGTCAGCACTGGCTGTCCTTGGAGGGATCCTGTGAAGTATCGCTGGTGAGGTGAACTTCAGGACATGCAAGTTACGATAAAAGTGTTACTGTGGTTTTAAGGCAGAGTAGGGCAACGCAGAAGTTCAATCCACAAGACTCAAGATTTGGAGCGATTTGTGATTTGAGCCAAAGAATCCTCACGTGCTGTACCTACAAGAAGCATTTCAGGACTAATAATGTCTAGTTCAGGCAAAGCAATTCCCACAGCAACTGTTTTCTATTCTGTGGCTAATGGTTTTCTCGTATGTATACTTTGTTGAGTTCTGCGTAGATTTGCAGTTCAGGGAAAAAAACGTCAGATTGACAGCTGATGTGTATTTGCCTCCCTTTTCCTCAGTTCTAGATGAAAACCAAGCACAGATTTTAAAACACTTAGGCTCATACTTCTCTATCCACAGCATTTATAAAAATCAGTATCAGTTTTAATGTAACAACAACTATTTAGTGTTTTGTTTGAGAAAGTATGCTGATTTCTGTGCCTACTGTATATGGTTATCAGAGAGTTGTCTCAGGGGTGCAAACGTGGAAAACAAGCGTGACACTGACAGCCCAGATCTAAATCCTGCTTTGGTAGGTTTTTCAAACCCTTCCATTGTTTTTTAGCTTGTATGATGTGGCCTCTCTGCTTGCAGTTGGTTTCCCTGATATTTAAAATTAAAATTTCTAAGACTGTAGATTTAAATTTGGAAGAAAAAAGTCCATTTTATTTTGTGACACAGTGTCCGTTTTACAACTCTATGGGCAAAGCATCTACGCTCTTAGTATCCTTCATGAGCCTATGATTCCGCCAATTACCGTTTGAGACTACTAAGCAATATCGAGCAGCGTTAGCGATCCACGTAGTTCTGACTGGTTTCAGCTCCTCAAGAGAAGACTGAGCCTTTGGGCCTGGAAGCCTGGTGGCAGGTGTTCCTCCCTCTTAATGCTCACCAGTGCTGACTGAGCAAGTTCTCAGCTATAACGCTTCTTAGGGACATGATTACTCAAGGGCTCTTTTATATTAAATGCCGTAAAGCCAATTTGAATTCATGGGCATCCCTGCATCCCAGGTGCAGCCGTGGCTTTGTGAGCTCTACAGAGTTGTGTGTGCTCAGCACAGCGTCCTCTCCCCATCCTTGTTTTTCGTAAGTAATGTCTAGTGTGAGTAATGTGGTTCTTGGAGAAGCATAATGAAAACCTAAAAAGTGTGTCGTGCGGTTTCCCTGCCCTCAGGTTGCCTATGTATTTCCTCTTTTGATAGTTAAAGCAAGAGTACTTGAAAATCTCAGACATCTGAATAAGTTAAGATGTGCTTTTTTAAATCACCGAATGTAATGTTTGGTAATGTATTTGCACGTGATGGTTCGGTTATTTTTTTCCTAGCTCATAATGTATCTTTAAAAAAACCACGTTGTAGAAGAACAGCCACATAGTGACAACGAGACAAAATCTATTTGGGTATTGTGTTTATGAATCCTGATTTTAACTGCTAGGATTTAGCAGAATTCCTGAGCTTCATGATTTATGGATATGTGGAATGAAATACAATTAATTATGTAAGCATAATATATTTAAAACTATACAATAGCTCTTAGAAATTTTCACCAATGAACTATATCAAACCGGAGCCATCCCTGAGCAGAGTTTTTCTCTCGTCTTCCTTGTACCCTCTTTGCCTCCTTCCCTTAGCGCTCATTCCAAGCACTTTGACCTGGGGCTGCCTTCCCTGCCTATCTGAGGACCCTTTCTCTCCCTGTCACAGCTTGTCATTACCTACTCCTCTTGCCTCTCAACTCAAGCCTTCAGTACCCCCACGGAAACATACCAATCCCATACTACATCTCTCCAGGAGAAGAATAAGTGTTTGTTAAGGTAAAAGTTTACTTGACCTAAACCAGGGGTTCTTAACCTTTTTTGTTCCACGTTTCCCTTTGCCAGTCAGGTGAAAACCACAGACCCTTTACTAAGTCCACAATATACTGTGTTATATTTAATAAATATATCACACCCCCATCAACACATCCCCACAAGAATAATGGTGGTTTGTTGTTGTTTTTTTTAATTTAAATTCAAGCTCATTGGTCCCTTTGTTAAGAACATCTGATCTAAACTAACCTGAGATGATGGGAAAAGGCCAGAGGGACTATTTGATCTTTCTTATCAATATATGTGCCTTTAGCTGTAACTAGCTGAACCCAGTACCCCTTCTAACCCAAAGGGTGTAATAACTCGTTTGTTTGGCCAATGGCGGAAACCTCTGGGGGCTCTCGAGTCCTTTCACTGCTTTTCCTGGATGAAAAAGGTTCTGAGCTGCTCACCTCTCCCCTGCCTCTAGGGTTCCAACATAACACACACAAGGATCACTAATGAGAAACAGCCGTGCCCTATTAATCTGGGCACGCTTCTTGGAACTCCCTATGTTTGGAAGAACATGGTTTAGGCCTGAGGGCAAAGCAGGTTTCTTCCTCTTTCCCCAGAGAATTGAATACAGCCACCCCCACTGTGCAGATCCAGGATTATTGCTTACCTCCCCGCCCCACCTGTGCACTGCAGGGAACCCTCCACCCAGAGAGGAGGGCGAGGGCGGGAGGAGAACCCTTTCTCACCTGTCTGGTGGTTTGTGGCCCTGGAGACACTGGCAGTGTGTGCTGCTCATCAGTGCACGGACCTTGCTGCCTGGGGAGGGTGGGCCAGCAGGGGCCATGCTATGTCCAGTCATATCAGCCACTCCTCCCCTGGGGAGGGGGACAGGGAGGCTACAGGTGTTCTCTCCAGCCCTCCCTCACTGGGAAAATAATTGAAATGTCCCTCTTTCCCCAGCTATAGCTGGACATTGGTTAGAAGACTCTAAAGGTCTAAATTAGAATTATGTTTCCACAGTGTCTATTGAATAGATAATATAGGGCACACTTTCACATCTCTGACATATTTCAGCCAAATTTCAAACCAAGCTTCCTTTGTGAGGAATGGGTATTCTGGTGGTCATTACGACTGTTTCTTTTGTGAGTGGCCAACTAAAACAATATTTAACACAACAATATTCTTAGAAGACTTACCTAGGTTTTTGACATTATGTATTGCATGGGTTTGTGCACACATACAAATTCAGTCATCTCCATTTGTTGAATCTATATAGAACTCTGAATTTGAGATGGTAGCCCAGAATATCTGGATAGTTAACTCATATGTTTATGTGCTTATGTGATAGAGGTGCTTTGTTCCTGCAGCTTAGAAACAGAAGCAGCCATTCATTGAAAATTTTAAGGGAGGAAATATCAGCCTCATTTGCCATACCAGCATTACTTTCATGGCTCATGGATCTGAAGGATTGCATTTAGAATAGCTAGTATTATTGCACTTTCAGAAACTTTGGCAAGAAGTCACATTCTTGAAACTGCGTGCTTTACTCTTTTTGTATTCTTCTTGGACATTAGTCCGGTAATTTCTTAATGTTCTTCATTCCGTCCATATTTAAAGAACATTATAGCCCTCTCTGGATTTGAATAATTAGATGTGTTAGCAAAGGAGACCAGGGGACATTTTCTTCCAAAAATTTTTTGAAGTCAATTTTATGATATTTTGAAATTAAAACATGTTGTAAATATTCAGAAAATGTTGTCTCAAATTCTTGTACCACTCAGGCATATAATCTGATGAAACATTGAAAGTGTAAATTTTGGCATCAGTCAAGGGCAAATGTGAGATCCTTGGTTCCAAAGACTAGGCACATTATGGAAGTTCAATTAATTATTTTTTATTGACAGAGTCCCATCCCAGAGGGTGCAGGTTCAGCAGGGTTTTCCTGAAAGGTGGTGTATATCAAGATCTAGCTTGTGTAAGCCTGAGACTCCTGGTTCAGAGATTCAGATCTATTGAAGTGGTTCCAAAGTTTGAATACTTAGGAAAGACTCATTCATAAACATCACTAGTTACCTTAATATTCTCTCATTTTAAGTGTCCCTAGTTTCTTTTTATTTGACGGGTAAACAACTTGTGACATGTTTGTACCAACCAGCATGTGTTTTGGCAAACAAACAATACATTGATGTGTGGGCTTAATTGATTAACAGAAGAAATTGTTCTCTTGATAAAATATTTCCTCAAAGTGTTTATTTTAAACTCATATTTCTTGCTCTAACAAAGTTTCATGATCTCATGCCTGTCTTATCTTTTATATCCAGAAGGAAATTTTTTGACAGAAGGAAATTATTTGTGGCCAAACTTACCAGAAACACATCTTTTAGGTATAGCCTTAGAAGTATCGTTGAAAATTGCTTGGTTTGAATTTGGTTTGTTTATTTCTCCATGGATTATGTATCAGGACTATTAAACTTCTTATTCACTAGGGTGGTTAGATTTTTATTCCCTTTCAATTAGTGCCTTTGTCTTAACTATTTTACATGATCATATTCATGCTAATTATAGTACAAACTATTTTAAATGCTGGTGTAGAGGGCTTAGAATAACATTCAATTAATTGATATCTGAGGCTTTATTGTATATGTTAAAGTTTCAGAGGGTTTGATTTGGTCATGAATATATCCAAATTCTTATAATAGGTTATGGTAGGATCCTATTGTTTTAACCATGAGAACAGTAGTGCTTGTTTCTGCATTCCTAATATGGAATGTTAATATTTTGAATTATAGAGTCCAAATTAGAAACATAATTTACCTATGCAAGACAAATTCTAACTGTGCGACATTTTAATGAAAATTAGTGTTTTAGGAGGGAAACCTTCTGGATTATACATATTTTTATGTGCTAGTGCATAGCTGAAGAATCATGGAAACAAGAAATTCAAAACCTCTTATATGAGTAAACTCTTAACTGATTGAGCATTAACCAAATATGAAGCAGTAGTACTTTACTTTTTGTTATAATTCATTTGCCTAAAAACTAAGACATGTGAATGGAGGAAAAACGTGAATGTTTAATTGATAAGGAAGCTGATATTTATTACATTTACTAATATCTTCTAAGATTGCCTTTACCATAGCCAGTCAGCTTTAAAAAACAAAAACAAAAAAACTAACAACATAGACCTCATGCTGCTCCTAAGCCTTTTAAAATACTTTGTACACCTGGTTGGATGATTCACTGAAATTCATTGAATTTCTTTCTTTCTTTAAAATGCACTTCCCTTTAGGATTATTTCATTTTAAATGGGTCGCTTTTGATTTCTGAATTTTCTGTTATTCCTTAGCATCTTCTGATTATAAAATATGAAGATTTCTAGGTGGTGATAAAATTTCCATTAAAACATGGATACGTTAACTGTGAGGTTTAACATTAGTATTTTTGCAATCGATCATAGTAAAGAACATTGGTGGTTTTTATAAAGTTATTTTTTCAAATTTTTTCCCACAGTTTGATTCTAAATACTTTTCCCCATTATTTCTAATTATAATTATTTTTGATGTGTCATAATCTAGTGGCTTCTCCTATTTAATGTTTTCATTCAAGCATAATGTTTAGGAAAAAATGTATCATTGAGAATTATTTAGTTGAAGGCAACACACAAAAAGAACCCTATACAGTCCGGTTTTGTGGAGAGGTAGGTATTGTGTGTTATCCTGTTTTTTTTTGTTTTGTTTTGTTTTGTTTTTTTCTCAAAAAGGAACAGGGCTTTTTCTTATATACATTTCAATTCATAATTGCTTGAACACGATAGGCCTGGCTAGAAAGACATCCTAATTTGCAATAATACCTTTTTAAAGGTATGCACCATGTTCAAAAGTAAATCAGCTTTCCTAGTAAGAATGTCTCTTCTTTTTCATTAGCTTGCCATAAGTCAGAGGTCCTGATAACACTAGGAAATTACCGTTTTTCACTTTCAGAAATTACATTATAGTGAATTACTGTTTACAAAATACACATACTGTGAACAGATAAGTTTTGTCTTTTATGAGGTTGTTTGTAGAATGAGTGTTTTTTTTTAAAAGGGATTGTTATATGTTAAATTTTTTTTCAGTTTTTTTATAATTACTAGCAACTGTTAAGTAACTTTTGTTCGATCAATTGTGTATAAATGTAACTGAAAGAAGATAGGGAAAACTAAACATCCAAAATTTCCTTTTTAAATTTCCTGAAATGTTACCACTACAGATTTTTTTTCTAACCAGAATGATTATTTGTGATGTGCTGTTCCTAAAACCATATTCCTAAAAATCATATAAAGAAATACTTAAATATATGTAGCTAAACTAAAGATTGAAGTATATTGGTGTGATTCAGTCTAATTCACAGAAATCCAAGTTTAATACAGAATAAAACAACTCTACTTACAGAGATGGTGAATAGATATTTTCTACCTTGTGAAACTTTGGAGATTTTGTTGCAGTTAGAATGGAAAATTTGGACATTTTATGTCATCATATAATTTCAGACTTTAGTTTCCATATCTTTTGAAAAACATGGTTATAGCAAGAATATAGACTATAAGTAACCTATATAAGACACCATAGATGTAAAACTAGTATGCTTGGCTGTTAACGCTAACGATGTTACTTATGTCTGTTTTTAAAACATGCATGTATTTAACAATTTTACCATAGTATTGTCATGAAAAATAAATATATTTTCTTACCTCTTACACTGACAGATTTGGGTATTATTGTTGGTGGTTTTTTTTCCTTCTGTTTTAAGCACTTAGGAAAAGTGGCTCCTGCTTCCTTGTTGTGGTTAGTTTTGCGGTTTCTATTGTAAGAATTACAAGGCTTACGAGGTTGCCATGTAAGGCAATAGCTAAAATTTTAGTATTTGAATATATTGCTATGTCATTGGTATTTTCTTTCATCTGCTCAGCTAAATCTGTAGTCTCCTTACCATAGAAGTTAGTATAAAAGTAATCAAATAGTGAGGGTCCTGCTTTAGAATATAAATGCTAAATAAATGATTACTGGTCATTAAAATAGGTTTTTAAATTTATTTCCTCTGAAGATAGCCTAACGTTGTGTAAATTCGGAAATATATCAAAATGATACTTCAAGTTACTGAATTTGGAAATACAGTCATCAATTCAGCAAAGCCTCAGTATTTTTAAAGTGCAAAATGATCTTAAATAGAAGCTCCTAAAGGGAGAAATTAGTCTTTAGTGACATGTATCCTAGGCTTACCCAGAATGATGACCAAAACATGAATGGGCCTGAATTTTATAAGAAGGAACTGTGGAACAGTTTTAAATTAATTGTGAAACACATGTTAGTATTTAAGTGCTAGAAAAGCTCATATGTATAGTCTGTCCTTTGGGGAGTTCTCAATACATAACTTGTTTCCCAGATGATGAATTCTTGAGCCAAAATCTCTGGTACCGTAAACCCCAGGAACTTTTAAAAGGTTAAAAAAGAAAGAAAGAAAGAAATATAATGATGCAATTATTAGGGGAAAGAAAAATAGAGATGTATGAATAAATGTTTTTTTTACAAATGTATGGTATTCAACATCACACTAAAATGTTAGCTCACAAACTCAAGTTGTTTACAGAAGAGCTGTGGATGGCTTCGTTTTGAACGACCTGTAGACTCAGTTCATTTCCCTTCCGGAGTGAAGGTTGAAAGTATCTTTCACTCTGAATTGGGGAGGTTGAGGTAACGAGATGTCTTGAACTGATTTGGTATTACATTGGGTATGATTTTATTCCAGAATGATTGGTCTCAGTTTAAAAAGACGGGCGTTTTTGAGGATGATTTTTATTTAAAAAAAAAAAAAAATAACAAAAATGTGGAAGTAATGTGAAAATGAGCTGAATCGCAGTGGGACAAGGCTCTCATAATTATCTGCAAGTTTGAAAGGTGGGAGAGAATTTAAAGTTGCAGCTCGTATTTAAGTGTCTTGCCCCCAGGCAATTTCGTCACTGCTGCGGTTGAGTACCTTCTCCAAGGTCACCCAGGTAGTAAGGGGTGAAATTGGACTTGGAGCCAGGTCTCTGCAACTCTACACAAGGCAGCAGCTGCCCTGAGGAAGAGCTGTAAAAGCTCACGTCAGCCGACATGGAAAGGGAAAAGGAGTGACAAATGGTACTTGAGAAAATTCACCCCTAGGTTCGGTTTTGAAGGTTAGGAGCTGTCTGCACTGGTAATTTGGGATTAGGAGGGGTCCACCTGTTCTCAACAGCTTTGTTCTTCAAGACTGACTGACTCTCACATGGACTCTGAGGAAGGCGTGAGGGCCGCATGTGCACGCGCCTCTCGATGTGGAGATAGCAGGATCCGTTCCGGTCCCATCACAGGTGTTTGACAGATACTCTTTAAATAGTTATGCTTTTTAAAAAACCAGGGGCTTACTCTGTTTTCTTGAATATTAGAAATATGTTATTTTTACAGAAAGATGATCCCGCTGTGGAATAGTTGCCACCTATGGAAAGATGGGACTCCTCAAACTTCCCTGCCTCCTGTGCTGCTTTAACGAGGCTCCTGGCCAGGCACTGAGCCGCCACGCTCCGCTAGTCTATTTGCTGAGTGCAGTTACCCTTTGCTTTCCCCAGAAGGAAATTTGCCTTCACCCTCTCATCTCTTTGACCACAGCAGAGAGGGATAAATGGTCTTTAACTCAAGTGGCTGCGGCCAGGTAAGAACCTTCTACCCACGTGTACTCCCACCCTCACCTCCTCCCCACTGTAAAATTTATTTTCATACTTTCTGGGTTAGATTTTCTGTATCCTTTCAAGTGACAACTTGTATGACCAAGTGATGCATTCCTGGCCCCACTCCCTCTCCCCGATGACACAGCTGCTTCTCTAGGAGCCAAGCCTTGCCCCACTCTCTCAGGCACTGACTTCATAGGTCCCTAAGCCCTGGCTCAGTCCTCGGGGCACACCGGCTATAGTCTCCTCCTCCACCAAGAAGACTAGCTCACCACTAGTCTTGTGAACACAAAGTAACGCTAGATTTCTCCTGTATCTTGTGGATGCCAGTCTCAATTCTTTCCCTAAGACCCTTCCCTTCTAAAGTCATGTCTATTGGGCTTTAATCCTGCTTTTCTCTTTTCTTTTTTGGTGGGTTTGTTATAGTCACTGAGATCAAAGATCTTCGGATAGCAACTCTGAGGGGTTTTTTTTTTTTTAAAGATTTATTTATTTTATTACATATCTCCCCTCCCCCCCACTGCGGCGATGCACCGAGACTGGTCACTGTGCAGGCGCGGCTTTCCCCGCTTGTGGGCGGCTTCTGCTTCCATTCACGGCCGGCTCTCAGTTTGCGGGTGGCTGGCTGCGCTCCATTCGCAGGCGACCTGCCCTGCCAGTGGTCGCTTTTGCCCTGTCCGTGGCAGCTTTTTGCCCTGCCCACGGCGGCTCTGGCCCGCCCACGGCGGCTTGCCATTTTCAAGGCGGTCTGCCCGCTAGGAGAGATCCCCGGGAACCTAACCCGGGGCCTCCCATGTGGTATGCCAGCACCCTATCCACTGGGCTATCCAGCCGGCCCCAACTCTGAGGTTTTACTACACTGCAGGCCATAGCACCGGGCTTGGGGGCAGTTGAAATCTGAGAAGTCGTCCAAAGAGTTTAGGGACTAATTGCTGCAAAAATCATCTCTGTATGTATTTCTCCCCTACTTAGCCTTATCATAAGTCACAGATAACATTCTTGTGTGTGAGGCAACAAAAATTGAACCTTTGATATTACCTGGTGAGACAAACTTTATGTTCTTAAAAGTCTCTTCTCTCTCCTCCCAGGCTCTTTGCTTCTTTGTCTCACCCCCTCAATCCTGCCGGCTTCTCCTGCCTCTCTCTGTCTCACTCCCTTGTCTCTCCCTCCTGTCTTTCTCCCAAGTTTCTACTGTCCTTCAGACTTCTGGCCATGAGACTGTCAACCCACTTGGCAGCTCCCTTTGAAGAAATATGAGCATTATTCCAGCGGCAGTGGTGTCATTCCACGAATCTCAGCTGGGGCTCACCTGGATATCAGGTCTCTTGGAAACCCCCATAATCTCCCGAAGAATTGTAGCGGAGTCTAGACAGTTAATATTAAAATATGTGATTGTGATTTTCAGCCTGCCACAAGGCCTTGCCCCTTGCAATCATCTGCTTCCCACTTACCTGAGTGGCCTCATCTCTTACTAGAAAGCACTGTGCTCTCTCCTACCCCTGGTCCTCTGCACATGTTGCTTCAAGGGTTGTTTCACCCCCCACACACAACACCCCAACACACAGGGTTTGACTTGTGGATGTGTCCCATTTCTCCCTCATAACTCAGCCCAGCCATCACTCCTTCCATGACTCCCACCACCCACCCACCAAGCCAGGCCAAGTAGCCCCTCTTCTGGTCACCCAAAGCACCCTGTACTTATCCCACCAGCCCTGAGCAGTCTGTGGGGGTACTCGCCTCTGTTTGGACTGTCTCCTCAAGTGGACTCTATTACCAGTGCCTAGTGGTGCTTAGTCAATAAGTGTTCAATAAATGTGTAATGACGACGAGTCTGAGGAAAGAGTAGTCTTTTCCCAACCATACTGTCTCTAAGGTGGTTTCTCATAATAAATCAAAATGTGGATGCTATTTGGTGTCAGATTATTGTAGATGAGAATGCTGTTAAGACACCGAAGAGCAGGCCTGTTTGTCTTCATCGTTAATAGTAGCCCTTTGTGATAGGGGGATATTTTCCCAATTTGGCAGGAATGTGATGGTTTTCTTTAGATCATGAGTACAACGTGGTGGTTTATTAACTGGCCGAAAACTGAAAGCCTGAATATGATGTTGGTTCATTTAGTGGGAAGGAGGTTAACAGAGCAGGGGCAATCTTATCGATGTTGCTTAAGATCAGGAACCCACCCTTCTCCATCCTGAGTTCTCACTGGTACTTCATCCAGGGTTGGCAAGTCCTCAGTGTTCATGAAACGAACTTGTGTAGGCATGTTCCCAGACGGGGTGCTACAACAATGTCTTTGAAACCCAGCAAAACCTTTTACTCCCCAACTGTCTTAGTTTGCCACAGGGCTGCCAATGCAAAGTACCAGAAATGGGTTGGCTCTTATAATGGGAAATTTATTAGGGTAAAAGCTTATAGTTACAAGGTCGTGAAAATGTCCAAATCAAGGCATCATCAAAGATGCTTTCTTACCAAAGTCAGCTACTGGTGATCCTGGTATCCTGCCACATGACAAGGCAAGATGGCTGCCATCTCTGCCGAGGCCCCTGCCTTCCCCTCAAGGATCACCATCTCCAGGATCTCAGCTGTGGGAGATCAAACATATGGCTTGTCTCTCTCTGGGCCACCTCTATCAGCCTTGGCTGCTCTGCTTTCTCCCTGAGTCCAGCTGTGGGTGAGCAGGCATATGGCTCATCTCTTGCTGAGCTGCTCTGTGGGCCCAGCCTCATGGGGGCTTTGTGTTTCAGCTTTGGCTGCTGGTGACCCCTGAGTCTTCTCTCACATGGCATGGTCAAAATGGCAGCTTCCTTATTCTGTGTCTCTCTGTGTGTTAGTTTATATAAGACCCAGCAAGAGATCAGAGACCCAACCAGTGTCATGCCTCACTGTTGTAGTACAACCAGAAGTGATCTAACCAAGTGATCTAATCAAGGTCCCTTAACTGAATCTAATCAAAAGTCCTCATCTGCACTACTTTTACAAGGTCAGGAATTGGTTAGCTTCAGAACATAATTTTCTGGGGTCCACAAAAGACAAACCAGGACATCAACTTTTCATCCCAACAACCCCAAAGCCTCTGCATAAACTCCAAGGGCCTTCAGGCTTCCAGGGGCAATTGCCAGGGGCAATTGTGTTACAGTGAACACAGCTTCTGCTCTAGGCAAACTGTTTTACCTCCCCAGCCCCTGTGTGAGCACTGGGCCAGACACTCTCCTAGGCTTCTTTCATTTCTGAGGCTCTGTGACTGTGGGCAAGGACAACCAGTGGGCACTTTTCCCACTCTCTTGATACTGCCCCCCCATTTCATACCTGCCCTCCCCACAGTTGCCCTTTGAACGAACCCCAAGCTTGGTGAGAACACACGTGTTGTCTGCCAGGGCTGGAGGTCACCAGGCATTGGCCTTCAGTCCTCCTAGACCCACACCCCTCTCCTTCCACAGCTCTCTCAGTCTGATAGTCCATTTCCACGGCCTCCTCTTTCCTTCAGCCAATTTCCTTACAGGGATTTCCTCAGCTAATCCTTTGGCCTGGTGCCTATTACTTTTGTTTTTAAATGAGTATAAATGGCAAATTCCTTGAGTTTCCCTGGCCTTCCTTCTCTGAGACATTCCAGCACAAGTCCTCTTATAGCCAAGCATTTGGAGCTGCAGCATGTGGGAGTGGGTTGAAACAGAAATAGCCAAGCATTTGATTAGTACCAGGCTGTCCAAAGAGGTTGTAGCCCCAGACTGATTGGCGATGGGCAGCCCAGGACCTTGGGGGAGGCCACACCACAGGCTTGGAAACTTCTATGCCTTTTTTCTTGAGCAAGAGAGAGACAAGGATAGATGGAAAAGCAGAATCTCATCCCAAATGCTGAGACAGAATGATCCTCTCACGTCTTTCCAGGAAAGGGCCAGTACTCCTAGGAGCCATGCACTTTCTAGGACAAAGACTTCTTAGCAAGGGCAGACAGGAAGAAGAGGAGGAGGCAGGGGAGTGTTTTCCCTGCTGCATGCCCAACTTTTTCAGTTCTTGGCTTGGCCAGGACTAGGCAGGGTCTCAGAGGAGCACACTAATGCTCAGAAATAGTTTGCAACAACTCCCCTGAGTTATAGAGGTTATTTGTGGAAATGAAAGCAAAGGAGAGATGGTAACGGATTAAACACAGACCTGATTCCCTGTCAGGGGCCCCTGAGTCCCACTCCAATGGAGCAACTCTAGATTCTGTTTGAAGATTTGCTCAACCCAGAGGCCTTGCAATTGATGGGATGGAAGAAGGCAGACTTGGAGTTGTGAAGAGAAACTGGCAAGCAGACACTTGGGAACCGTCCTTGGCCCAAACCCCTTCACCCACTTGACTACAACGCAATGGCTGCTTGCCTGAGGGAGCCCCAGAATGCTGTTCTGTAATCCCAGATGCCCTGATGTCCCTGAGCATGCAACATTTGACTGAAGGTCAGGCCTAGGGATCAAACAGTTCCACAGAGAGCCCCATGGTTGTGTCCCCAGGGAGGGACCATGGGCACACCACCCCATCTTTCTGGCCAGCTTCTGTCTTCTCGACTCACATCTGCTCTGACCGTTACGGAAGCAGGGCTGTTATTAAGCTCAAACGTGAACATTCTTTGAACGTGAGGTTGAGGTGTAGTTACTCACAGGGCCTACCCCAGAAGCCAGCTTGTGATGCTGGATTGAATTAGTCATTTTGCCAGCCTGAATGTAGCCACCCGTAAGCTGGAACTTCCTAGCGACAGCCTGTCACTTCCCCCAAGACCCACCAGCTTCAGTGCCTTCTGACCTTGTACTTGACAGCCTTACAATGGATGAGGCTGGACTGCTTATATTTCCCTTCTTTGTTTAGTGTGTGCTGTATAAATACCCGGTTATGATGCAGTTCAGTGACCCACGTTCTCCAGCTCGAGAAATAACTACGTAGAAGTGGGCTGAAGCAGAAAAAAAAATCCCTTATTTTGGATTCTGAATTTGCAAGCTGGTAGCTCTTTCCCCTCCGATCTCCTTCAGGGTGACGGTCCTGGAGAACTTCTTTCCTGCCTTTGATAATAAGGTAACCCCACACCCTATAGAAGGGCACCCCAGTATGCCCCCCACCTCCATCTTCAAGGGCAACTACGGTGCATTCCTGGACTGGGCAGGAGCTGAGAGTGGCGAGGAGGGGTATGGGAAGCAGCTAATGCTTTGCCCAGGCCCCTCTCCGCTGGGAGCTGGAATTCTCTGCCTTTAATTTACGCGCCCCCCTTGGTGCTTCCATCCCAGGGAGGAACTGCCTTGTGGGGGGCCGTGTTGACTGTTGGAGAGCTCTGAGAGAAACTGGGCAGGGGGCCTCCTACTCCCTATTCTTCCTTTGGGAACTCGCAGTGCTAAAAACAAGCTTTCTGAGAACCATATTTTTCTGGGTTAAAGGTGAAAAATGCAGCGTTTCCTCCAAATGGAAAGTGCGGCCTGCCAGCTCCGGGAACATTTCCGAGATCCTTCCTCCCACTCAGGGAGGAGGCAGCTCCTTGCAGCCTGGGAGAGGAGAGGAGGTGGGAGGCGGAGGAAAGCAAAAGGGGAAGTGGGAAGGAAAGCGCCAGCCGCTCTGAAATCAGGGCAGCCAGTGTCTGAACCCCAGCAGGCCTGTTGATCTTGGAGCGGGTCTGGAGACTTGTTGGAACCAAACTGGGATAGGAAATGAGAGGCAAATAAGAGGGTGGGAGCCTGGGCAACCATTCAGCAGTGGGGGACAGGCAGGGTCATCCGGGCAGGCTGCTGCCTCTCAGGCTCTTGGGGCAGTATGGGGAAAGAGCCACAGACTTTTCCTGGAGGAAATGTGTGTGTGTTGGGGGAGGGGGGGATGTATGGAAGTCAGTTCTAATAGGAAGAGCCAGCACATGACCTCCCCTCACCCTGTCCCCAGCCACCCTTACTTAGAACACGGTGGGAAGTTCTGGGGAAGTTTCTCAGATCCTGATGTGGGACAAAAGCTTTCCAGGAACCCAGGCCTCACAATAGCCTTCCCTGGCAGGACAGGGAAGGCATGAACCTCCGAGCTCCCTGGGACTCCCCAAACCTCCTTGGAGCCAAGCGCCCAGCCAGCCTTCTCCAGCATGCCTCTCACTGCAGAAAACCTCCTCCTCAAACAACACCACGGCTGCCCAATGTCAGGCAGCAGGTGGAAGCAAGAGGGGAAGCCGAGCCCAGTAGATGGGCCAGGAGGAGGGGCGAAGCCCGCTCCCAAAGAATAGGGCCTGGCCAGGCTCCACTGCAGACCTCCGTCCGCACCCCCAAGGCCTCTGCAGGACTGTAGGCAGGGGGCAGCCCCCACCCCACCCGCATTACTTCTTTCATCAATATAGCACTTGCGGTGGAGTGATTGCATTAAGGACCCTGATATTGCACCCCTCCCTGTATCCAGGTGCCTTTGGAGGTCCTCTCACTTCGGAAGGGCATCTATTTCCTCATCTCTTGAATCTATAGACTTGGCCTAATAGCACGTGGCTGAAGTCACATGTGGCAGTTCCAAACTTGGGCCGTTAAAGCCTAGCCAGGAGCAGCAGAACTGCCTAGCTGGCCACTCAAGGCATGTAAGCAGTAAACACTTTTTGTTGTATGTCACTGAGGCTTTATGGTTGTTTGTTATGCAGCGTTATTGTGGTGATGGATAGCAGACACACTTAGAGAAAAACCTGGGGCACCCACAAGCCCAGGCTGAGCTCATCCTAGCTCTCCCACTTACCTGAGTCGAGGTCTAATCCTCAGCCTTAGGACAAAGTTTTGCCCAACAACCACCTGTACTATAAACTCATCTCACATGTCCTGGTTTTTGTCCAATGAGAGGATGAAAGAACTTTGCACCTGGCTTGAGAACCACTTCTCTTACCCTGTTCTATTCCAGCCTCCCATGTGGTCAGTTTCTCTTGGTTCCCCCTACCTCTGCGGCCCGCTCACTCACAGGATTTCTATGGCCCCAAATGCATTGCAATGTCGCCCCTCCCCTTTTGCCCCCATCTGCATCCCACACAGTGGGGAGGTGCTGCCAAATCCTTTTCCGCTGCAGCATACACTCCCAGTCTCCATCCTCGGGTCACTGTAATTTTCTCTGGATAACACTTGCATGGAACAATAACTCATCTACATTACAACTCTCCTGGCTTTAGCTCAGCTGGATATTTTGCTAAAATCACAATAATTTTTTTGGTTGGAGGCAATAAATTCAAAGTGTGCTATAAAGGCAACTCCATTATATCTTGGGAAGTTCTGGCCCCAGCAGTGTCCAAGGAAAATGTGTTGAAGTGAGGGTGGTTGGGAAATGGTAAAATCCACTTTCTACCATGTGGCTTTTCTCCAAACTGCTTTCACAACGTGATGTTCAGAAGATGAAATTAGTTATTGTTTTTGTTATTATTACTATTATTTCTCTGGCAGAAAGGATCCTGGTTATTCAAAGTTCCTAATGACAGGAGGCAGAAGTTTGAGGCTCCAGGTGAACCTTGTTAGTTTATTTATTCATCTTTTTTTTAATCCTTTGTGTGTCTAAAACCATGCTTTGCACGAAGCTCAAAAGTCTTTCCTGAATGAATGTTGCATAAACAAGAGTAGAGTCATGACTGGGACTAAATACAGGCCCTTGCATGACTAGGTCATATTTCCCTCCTCTTTGGGGGCAGCGTTCATCTCACCTTTCCCTTGGCAAGTCAGGCCATGGGGATCTGCCAGTGGGCCAGCCGTCTCCAGAATCACATAGCAAAGGGGCATGGCTTACGGTTCTACCCCTTGCTCAGACCAGGCTGAGGGCATCCCCCCAGCACTGTCTTAGAGACACTGACGGTATTAACACCTATCTAGCCGTGAGGCCTCTGCCAGGATCAGTAACACCTCTATGAACGACTGAATGAATGAATGCATATACATAGGAATGAATGGATGCACTGAATTAATGAATGAATGACAGGGAGTTCTAGCCTTTCTCATCCTCTTTATTCAAGTTTACTATAGATGTTTCCTTCTCTCTTATAACAAAAACGACAGTGACCCACCTCAATGGCACATGTTCCTTTTAATCTGCTTATTTTGGAGAGTTTCATATTCATCCCCTGGAGCCATCAACATTTACCGAAAGAGTTGCCCACCCCAAGTTACCCATCCCACTCCACTGACATCACAAACCAATCAACAAGTCTCCTTTGGGAGCAAGTTTTTAGGAAGTGTGCAAAGAACTCAGAGTCGTCCACTCAGACTTCCCAAAGTATACCGTGTGGACAGTCTGCAGCTATAAAAATATACACATACAAAAGTACAGCTACAAAATCCTGGTGCCCATTTCCTTAGATTTGCATTATAAAATGTAAGGATTTAGCACTGAAGGGGAACTTTGGGTGGCAGCATTATCATTCTGATTCTATGTTTAGTCTCCTCCTCCCCTTATTTTTATGGAATAGTCAGAGAACATTGAGCCAGACAGTGAGGACCTGAGGGGTTAATCAGAACAATTCATGGGCCAAGGTGGAAAATTCAAAGTTGAAGGTCACACAGTCATTCTGCTGTCAGTAAGCGCGTCATGAGTCAGGAAAGGAGAGAAGTATTTTAATACTGCCCTTTGGATGTCTTTGTCTTTTTTTTTTTTTAACATGCCATGAATCACAACACAGTCACAGAACTACAGCAGACAGGCTCTGGAATTTGCATTGAAGTGTGATCTCTGGCAGCCACCACACATTCAATGGACAAAGTCCGACGCTTCCCACACAGAGTATTCCATTTGGTTTGGTTCAAAGAGTACCAGCAGGAAAGGCCACACGGGGACTTCTGTCTTAGTTCCCAGTTTCTCATCAGGATGCACTTTCTCCTAGGATGAGAGGAAACACACCTGGTCCCTGGGCCTCTGTGTGTGGCATCAGGCAGGTTCTCAGGGCCCCAGAGATTCTCAGGATAGAAGGCTCTGCAAGGCCAGTTGGTGTTACTTGGCTCCACATGTGTTGATGTTTTTCCCATCCACAGCATCTTCCACGAGGGATATGTGATAATCAGTAGACAAGGTGAAATGAGAGATACAACCCACGAGGCCTCTCATGTATTGCCTGTTAGTGTGCAGAGCAATTTCCTTCATTCCACCTGCCAGGAAGTAAGAGAGACATAGGGTGAGCCAAAGAGGAGGGTGTCAGGGCAGAGGGTAAGGGTTTCTCTTTATGGCACTTGAGTGTCTACTCAAGGTGTCCCCTGGCTAACAGGATAAATGAGGGCTGTGGGTCCCTTGAACGCAGTACATCACACCTGTCTATTTTATAATTATCCTTGAAGGAAATGCTTGTCTTGGATCAATTTGATATACAAAGAGAAGATAGAAATACGCATGTCATGTACAACTTCTGGCCCAGTATACCATCTTAAAATGAATAGTACCTAGTAAATTTTAAAATGTTATATAATGTCAAAAAATAGTTGGTAGACAGAGGTGATGCCATCTTACATCAACAGAAATACACTGACGTTCTAAATGATGTTGAATGCTTTTAATTAAATTCACTTTAGAAAATATCATTTGGCCTTTCAATAGAGATATATTTTCATTTTTATGCATCTGCCCTAATGGATTGTTTACCGAAATACTACTCAATCTAAATTCAAGAGGGGCTTGAAAGGCAGATCCTCCTTCCTCAGTTAGAGAGAATTCTTGAGGCTATATTTAGCAGGCTCCTGTTCTATAAAAACAGAAAAGCACATTTTCCTGGTGGGTCAGTCCAAAGCACAAAATCATCTAAGTGAGTCTTTCTTCCTGCCTGCAGCCATGAGTCAGAAGTTCAGAAATGGAATAGCTTGCAAGCTTCTTGATTTGCAGGCATTTACCTGACCCAGTGAAATGCATAGCTTCAGGGAGCCACAGCATGACAAATGGACAGGGTGTAACTGAGATTTGGTCAAAGGTCACTTACCCACATACAGAGGTCCATTGATGTTGAGCTGCCTCATCATGCCAGGTGATTTACCCGTTCTGGCCCCATAGTCATCCACGGTTATCTTTCCTGATTGGCCATCCCTATAAAAGACATCACCATTTTTTTTAGAGCTTAATTCAATCTTTATTCATTTCAATAAAAAAGTGTTGAAATACCTAACATATGCCAGGTACTGTGCTAAAGGATGGAGCTACTAAGAAAAAAAAATGGGCCTGCCTCTAAAGGAGTTTATGTACTATTGAAAGAGAAAAAAAATCAAATTGCTAATTACAACACAATATCATCACTGCTATAATAGAAGAATGCACAGGGTGCTAGAGAATTATATTGGAGGGACGACATCTGTGACAGTTTGAATTTGGTGAATCCCCAAAAAAGATTGTTTTTGAACTAATCCCTTCATGTGGGTGCAAGTTCCTTTGATTGCATTAGATTCTGTTAAGGGGCCTTGATTATATCACTTGATTAGATCGCATTTGATTGGACCACATCAGTGAGGCATGACATTTATTCGGTCTCCATCCTACTGATGGGTTTTATATAAACTGAGAACTCAGATAGAAAGAAGGCACAAAGAAAGGAAGCTGCCATTTTGATCCTGCCATGTGAGAGAGGACTGCAGGAAGACAGTGAAGCCCTGAGAGGTTGAGGGAGGTCCTGGAGTCTAGAATCAGCAGAACACAGATGCCCCCAAGGGGCTGGGTCCACAGAACAGCTCAAGGCTGAAGAGACAACCACAGGCCTGATTGCCCACAGCTGGACTCAGGAAGAAAGTGAGCAGCTGAGGCTGAGAGAGGAGGCCTAGAAGAAGACAAGTCATATGCCTGATCACCCACAGCTAGGCTCTGGGAGATGGTGAGCCCAGAGGGGAAGGTAGGGACCCTGGCAGGGATCAGCCACCATCTTGCCTGGACATGTGGCAGGATGCCAGGATCACTAGTAGCTGACTTTGGTTGAGAAAGCATCTCTGATGGTGCCTTGATTTGGACATTTTGCAGCCTCGGAACTGTAAGATATTCCCTTAATAAAACTCCCAGTGTAAAAGCCAATGCATTTCTAGTACTTTGCATTGGCAGCCCTGTGGCAAACTAAGACAACATCTAACATAGACTGGGGAGGGGGCAGTTGTTGGAGAGAGGGTCAGGGAAAGCTTCTCAGAGGAGGTTCTGTCCAAGATGAGTTTTGAGGGATGGGTGAGTCAGGTGAAAGAAAAGAAGGATAATGCAAGTAGAAGAAACTGCTTGAGCAGAAAGAGGAAAGACTAGTAGGACAGTCTAGACCAGGGAGGGGTTCTTAACCTTTTTTGTTCCACAGACCCCTTTGCCAGTCAGTTGAAAACCATGGACCCCTTACTAAATCCATACTATACTGTGTATTATTTAATAAATATATCACACCCGCACCAACACGTCCCCCCAAGAATAATGTTTTTTTGAATTTCAACTCAAGCTCACAGGCCCCTTGTTAAGAACCCCTGATCTAGACTAAGCATAGAGACTGGTAGGGGTGGGAGTAGAGTGGTGAAGGATCAAGCCAGAAGCAGATGGTGAAGGGCATCACAATGAGTTTAGAATTTATCATGAAGGCAAGAGGGAGCCAGTGAAGACTTTTAAGGCAAAGCCAAAGGGAAGAGTGGGGGTGACAGGGTGAGACTTACTTTTGAAGAAAGTCAGTCTAGCTGTAGTATGGAGAGTGGGGACATGACAGGGTCCTCATTTGGGAAGATGATGAGGCAGAATGGGAGGTAGTGGAGATGGGGGTAGGGCATGTCATGGGTGGGGAGAAGAATATATTCCAGACATTGAGGAACCAAATCCATTTAACTTTGTGGTATATTGAGTGCAGGGAGTAAAGAAATCCCTTGGGCAGATTGGTAGAGAGTGATGTCACTTGCCCAGAGGAGGAATATATTTCAATAGGTGGGGTGTAGATGATGAGCTTGGTTTGACACTTACTGAGTATGAAGTAGCTGGTGACATTTAAATGGATATAGTCAGAAGTTCATCTAATGATTGTTGAATACTAAACATTCATTCATTCTTTCATTCACTCATTAACCAATCTACAAATACTTGCTGAGCACCTACTACATTTCAGGCACTGTTTTGGTGCTAAGAATACATGGTCATTGGGGCCGGCTGTAGCACAGTGGATAGGGTGCCGGTATACCACATGGGAGGCCCCGGGTTCGGTTCCCGGGGACCTCTCTGAGCGGGCAGACCACCTGAGAAGGCAAAACCGCCATGGGCGGGGCAGAGCCGCTGTGGGCAGGGCAAAAAGCCACCACAGGCAGGGCAAAGCCACCACGGGCAGGGCGAGCCGCCTGCGAACAGAGCAAAAGCCACCTGCGAACGGAGCAAAAAGCCGCCTGCAAATGGAGCAAAAAGCCACCCAGGAACGGAAGCAGACCCGCCCACAAGCGGGGCAAGCTGCCTGCGCAGTGAGTTGTCGCCGCAGCGGGGGGAGACAAAGCAGACATAGAAGAACACACACAAAAAAATGAACACACAGCAAGAGCAAGCAGAAAGGGGAGGGATATGTAACAAAAAAAAAAAAAGAAAAAAAAAGAATACATGGTCATTGACTAAATACCCTACGGTCTAGCTGAAGACCCAGACAAGTGGACAAACCATTATAGTAAATGCTACTGTAGTAGGAAAGATGGAATGAGAGGACAGAGTAAGGGGTGTTGAACTCAGACAGCAAGGGTCAATGGAAGTGACATTGGAACCAGGTCTTGAAATAGAAGGAAAAGTTTGATCCTTCCTCCCAGTTAAGCAATGATCTGAGGCTATGGTGTGGAGTTCAGGGACTCTGGCCTGAGCGTGGGAAGCATGGCAAGCTTGAATTTCCAGGTAGAGTCGAAAGGGAACATGGCATTTGTTGCAGGAGCAGCAAAGATGAGACAGAGAGTCAGCATCCTGATCTTGAAAGGGCCTTGTGAAGCATGTTGAGAAGTTTGATTTTATTCAGAGCACAATGGGAAACCAATGAAGCAATTTGGGGGGGGGGGGGGAGTAGGTACAGGAATATTCTAGAGGAGGATGAAGAATGGCTTAGAAGTTCTAAAGGACCTACACCACTTAAAATAGCTCTGAAAATGGGGAAGGGGAAGTGTTCATCTGTGGCAGGGTTTTGCAGTCATTCAAGCTGGTTCCCAGACATATCTAGCCCCATGAACCTTCTTTAAGCAAATATGTCTGCTTCTATAGCCCTGGGTGTGTGCCGTGTTAAAGAGATGCATGAAGGCAATCTCAGTCTACTTCTTGACAGCAACTCTTCTAGCACCCAGCTTTAGTAGCCTCTGTCCTGTCTGTCCTCACACTTCAGATGACACACTGCCTCCCCATTATGTCAATGGATACTTAGAATCTCTTACCTGAACTCTGTGATGGGCAGTGGCTCCAACACCTTGCCCTGGACCTCTAGCATGGGATCAGAGTTTTAAAAATAATCTTAGTTCTTCTACTTAATAGCTGTGTGATGTTGAACTAGTTACTTGAGCTCTCTGAACTTCAGCAGCAGGGAACACGTTGGTGCTTAAAAGTTCTCAGTTTGTATCCTAACTCTGCTCTTTACAAGTTGTGTGACCTTGGGCAAGTTTCTTGCAATCCTCCTTACCTTTCCCTTTTTCCCCATAGCACTAAGTCTATTTCATGAATTCTAAGGTGAACATTTATTCATTTTCTGTATCTCTGAAATGAAGATGTCTCTTATAATCAGTGACATCTTAGATTGAAAAAAAAATGTGTTATCACCTTCTAACAAAATACATAATACTTTTACAATTTTTACTGTCTGTTGCCTCACATTTTAGACCCACCAGGGCCAAGATGTTGGTTTTATTCACTGATGTATCTCAAGTGTCTGGAATAGGATGAGATTTATAGGTGAATGAGCAACTGAATTTGTGGAGCTTCAGTATCTCATCTGAAATGGGTATAACTCTTCCCATCTTCCAATGCTATGGAGAAGATCAGAGCTAATGCATAGAAAGCACAGAGGACAACACCTGCTCTATAAAGAGTACTAGAGGAGTGTGGTTCTTGTTGTTATCAATATCATCACCACTCTCATCCATAAAGGAAAGATTATAAAGTCTAAGTTTTATAATAAGTAAGAAAAAGTATCTGAAGTACCCGACGCCCTGATGATGTTTAATAAATGAAAATTTCTTTTCTTTTTCCAACAAGGATTAATACTTGTAAGACCAGGATTAGCCAGAACAAGACAGTATACAAAGAAGGGCTCCCCTTGGGGATCTCCTCCACATTGATTCTACTATCTCTAACCCTGCAGCATACTGCCAAGAACTAAGGTACCCACCCAACCCTTCTTGCCTTATTTAATATCCATGGTCTTGACCCAGTTCCTGCTTAGACCTTTTCCACCACCCCTTCTAGGCCTGTCTGCTCCTCTGGAACACAACTCATAATATCTGCTTGAATCCTCCTATTCAGCCCCCATTATAACCTAAGACCCACTAGGAGAGATATCAATGATGACAGTAATGAAAGCTAATCCTCCTACGCCACTTTCATGGTGCCAAACTTGGTGCTCTGACACCTGAAGATCTTCCAGTGGAGCATTCCACAGCCTTATCCCTCCAAAACATCTAAAATCCTAGGAGTGGGTGGGCTGCATCACGGAATGGGAAGGAAAGGGGTTTGAGTAGTGTTGTAATCTTGGCTCTGCAAATAAACAGCTGTGTAGTCTTGGGCAAGTCATTTGGCATCTCAGTTTCCTTAAAGTCTAGGAAGTGCCTGGAGTCCCCACAAATGTGTATCTTTATGTACGTATCAAACCATTGAACAATTTTGAAGGTTTAAATGTCTTTTCAGAATGAGTAGTCTACCAACCTGCTCCACCCAAGGGCACTGAGGACAGGGTGGGGATGGCAGGCATTAAGTGTGGTGTGGAAGTAAAAACTCGAGTTTAATTTCCCTTTGCATGCTTCTGAGCAAGCCCTTTTAAAGATGGGTACGAGGGAAATGAGGAACTTAGAACTACATATTCTGGAGCATCTTTGGGTTGGATTGGATTGGATTGGGTTGGACTCTGGGCATGTTAATTCATATTCCAGAACATATTCGCAATCAAGCTTTAAGTGTTCACTATAGGGAGATATTTCTTTTTCAACAAGTCAGAGTTGGGGCTTTGTCAAAATTACTACCTGTCTCAAGGACTTTCTTGGCCTCCCAGGTGGTTGGTAGGTACACATCTGCCTCTGTATCCTCACACATCTTCTAAGATATCAAAGGCAGGCCCAGCAGCTAGGGCAGTGTGGTCCAGAGCAAAGCTGTTCCCACCATAGCCTATATGTGAGCTGAGTAGGGAGTTGCCAGATGCCCTGGCCATGGTGAGTGCCATGTTCTCCAGGACTCACTCATGACATCACCCACTAACTTCCCCAGAAAGAGCCATTGTACATAAGCATGGAACCTGAACCAGAGCCACTGTTCAGCTTACCTCCTTCTGGGAACTTCACCTAACCTGGCAGCACCAACATTTCCTTATACAGCTACATTTGGGATTGCTATTTAGATTTGCAAAATATATTGTTTAGGAATATGGACAGAAGTAGTAAAACTATAAATAAGAGCAAAGGAAAAATTAACATAAAAGTCAGCGTATTGATGACCTCTTCAGGAGGGTATATAATTGGGGCAGTGTACACAGGCTTCTAAGAGTCAGGTAATGTAATGTCAAAAAAAAAAAAAAATAGTGGGCAATGGCCTATACAATGAGATTTGAAGCCTTCCTCCAGGTCCACATGCCCTGAAATCTTATCTCACCACACGGTGAGGCACTCCTCTAGTTTAGCCATCAAAGGTCACTGTTCTCTGAAGGTCTAGGGCTTCATTCTCTGTGGCCTTTCAGTGCCTAGGGAGGATACAGGTGGGAATTGGTAGCAAAGTGCCTTGAATGCTCTCAAACAAAAGTCCTAGTTTGCTAGGCAAGGTTGGGGAGTAGGAAGTTGGACTAAAAGGGAATTGGACACCCCAGCCCACCTGTGCTTGGCTATGGCTCTGCTTCACAGTGCGGTAGGTACTCACCTAACAGCCTTGACTCGGTGCCACCGGCCGTCGTTGAAGGAGCCATTCACCATGATGGATGCCATGCCACTGCCCAGGTTATAGCTAAAGGCATGGGAGAAGAAAAAGACAGAGAACAGAATAAAACACTACAGCACAGGGAGACACCCATTCACAAAGAATTAGCCACTCAAAAGTTCTTTAAAACTCAGAATGCAATTTCCTTAATGCAAAATGAACAAAAAAAATGTTACAAAAGAAGGTTTCCATGATAGCCCATAAGTGATATTTTAAAGACCTATGTACTATGTATCGGTACTATAGAATCAGAAACAACAAGAAGGGCTTTATCATTTTTAATGTGTTTTCATGTTGGGTTTTTTTTTTTTAACATAACATTGCATTGAGCCCTAAAGTGCTTGTGGGAATTTGCCTAAAATTCTCAAACTTAGTAGAATAAGAATTTGAACTTGGTGTATGACCTGACCACCATTTTACTTTGATATCCGACCCATCCAGGAGCTTTCTATTTCAGTTCCCAGAAACCCTGATAACCTAAAACTATCAAAGCACGTGGACCTGTTGGTTGCTAGAGAGAACTAGCCCTCTTAATCCAGTGTTCATTCCATTATTCTAGTTTAATTCAATTCAACAAATATATATTGAGTCCTCAATGCTGGGCACTGGGCCAGCTGCCTGAACCTCCCCTTGATAATATAATAAAGCCTATGTAATCATGCTTTTGAAGGAAAATGTGTTCCAACTGGGAAAGCTCCCTCCTCAAGCTGTGAGAGGAGGTGTCTCTCCTTTACTTCATTGCCCAAGATATCGGAATGTTAAGAGGAAAACTGGATTCTTACTAAGCGTTTGCACACACTCCCTCTGAGAAAGGAGCAAAACTAGAAAGCACTTGGCTTTCCCCAGGGAAAGCACCAGAGGTCATTTATTGAATAATGGAGATGCAAGGAAGCTTAGCGGCCTGTGGATGGTCACACAGCCCCTTGACATTTAAGCCAAGAATAGAATTTGGGTGATTTGACAAACCATGGGACAAAGCTGCCACTCTGACCCTGAAAAATCCACTGTTTATAGTGATTTTTCCCACATCAAGTGCCTCCTTGTGTGAAGCAGCCTGGAGGTGGAATTTTCAGATTTCATTACTTGGTGGCCAAGTGTTTGT
>PVKH010002647.1:0-26631 GCA_004027955.1 Chaetophractus vellerosus
ATAAGTAGTGTCCCAAGTAGTGCATCTGCTGTATTAGGTGTGGTAATCTTTGCAGAGTAATGGGTTATTAGGAATATGGGGTGTGCACAGTGACTTGGCAAAGAGCCTCTTTTCTATCCTTATCAAGAAGGAGGACTAGAATAAGTTTGTATTCACAAGGAATGGTCAATATTACATACATCAAGGTTTTGTTAAGTCTCTCATTCTCTGTCACAATCCCAAAGGAAACCGGACCATTTAGACATTCTTTAGAAGGTCTTTTGGTCCACAATGTTGATGACTTCTTGTTATTAAGCAAAGTGTAGAAAATTCACTTTATATATGCATGTGTTATGGTGAAAATACATGTGGTCTGGAGGGAGTAAAGATCCTGTATCACACAATACCAGAGAAATTTTAGGGCTCCCATGTCTAGTGCATTTCAGGACATCTACTCCAGTAAAAGGAAAGTGCCTATTGCACCTCACATTACTACAATGAAAGCACAATGCTTGGTAGGTCTCTGGGTTCTGGAGGCAGCAATTCCACACTTAGGAATACTTCTATGATCCATTTACCAACTAACAAGGGCAGCTGTCAGCTTTAAGTGGGGCCAAGTGGAGCAAAAAAGGGTTATGAAGCAAGTTCAGGCTGCCTCTTAGGTCATATAACCTGGCAGATGCTATGGTATTAAAGGTCCCTGTGTGGTGGGAAAATATGCAATATGGGAAGTCTGTAGGGTTCTGGAGTAACGCCATGCCATCTGTAGCAAAATGTTACCCACTTTTTGAAAAACTCCCTAGGAAGAGAGAGAAGCTCAAATCCCGGGAGAATCATTTCCAGATGAGGTGGACTCACTATATGAAGCAAGTGATTTTAGGTGGCAAGAGGTGGTCTCTAGTGGATCTGTGGTGAACATGGAACCCACTTTAGGATGTAGATACTTATTTCCCCAAGTGCCAGAGTGATGTCTTCTCACCATTCGTAGGTGACTCCTGCTTGAGGAAGTGCCCTCAGCTGAATGAAGCTGCCCGCCCAGGTTCATACCCTTTCTCTGGGTGTAGCCTGTTAATAACCAGCAGAGGCAGAGGGACAAATATCTGTGGAATCGGTGGAAGCCATTGGTACTGCATTGCAGTTCAACTTCTTTCTTTTCGCAATCCGAATCCCCCTGCTGCCTCAAAGAAGTTATTCCTCAAGGAACTCCCTCTATACAAATCTCTGTCTCAAAGTCTGTTTCCTGGGAAATCCAAACTACAATAGATAATCTCTAAATCATGAAATGTATGGGATTCCAACTACTTCTGGTCACTGGTGATAGTGAGTTGAGTTTTATTAAATTCAGTTTTTTTCAAGAGAACCTTTCCCGACTGTTACAGTTTGATGTAATTATGAATTCCAAAGATCCATATTGAATCGTGCTTGTAAAGTGATCTGTTCATCTGGGCACGATTAGGTTATGATTAGGGCATTGACTGGGCCATGTCAGTAGGGCATTGAGCCCCACCCCTCAGTGGGTGTGTTCTCAACTATAAAAGGCAAGGCCAAAGACAGAGGGAGCAGATTTGAGAAGCAGTTTTTGAGAAGCAGTTCTGATGTTGGAGAGAATGCCCCAGGAGTAGAAAAGTGAGCCGTTCACCTGATAGTCTACAGCTGACCTTGTGGAGGAAACAGAGGAACTAATCCTGGAGAGAAACGCAGCCCCAGGAAACCAAGAAGCCTGAACCCTGGCAAACGTCAGCAGCTGTCTTGCTCCAACACGTGGACTCTGGTGAGGGAAGAAACTTATGCTGTGTGGCCTGGTAACTGTAAACTTCTACCCCAAATAAATACCCTTTATAAAGACCAACCAATTATTGGTACATTTGCAAAGGTACCCTTTTGGCTGACTAATACACCGACATTGTTGTTGAATTTTAGGTGTACTCTATATGCATCCAAGTAGCCCTATGTCCCTTATTGCATTAATTAGAAACACAGAAATTCTCTGACATCCCAGCTGTGGGAAGAGTGTCCACTGAGGAAGATACCATCTGAAGTGGATTTGTATTTTTTCTAAGGATTTAGGTGGTGGCCATACCAGCTGTCATTTTCAGCTGTTTTGAGTTGGCCCATGTTGTCACTGCCCTTTGGATACTCTTATAATCTTATTCATTATTGTGTGTCTATTGCACTGGCTAGACATTTCCACACAGATTGCTTTATTTGGTTCTTGAAATAATGTTGTGAACTTTATGTGGTGCCTAATTAAAAAGATAAGGAAAACTGATACAGAGGTTAAATACCTTACCCGTATAACTAGCTCACACATTTTAATAGTCCAAGTTCAAAACTGCATCCCCTGACACCAAACCTAGTATCACCTTCTCCCTTCTCACCTTAACACTGTAGCCATTCAACACGTATGGGTTTATAGCTTGAACCATGCCCTAGTGATCACCTGTAATGAAACGGGATCTCTGAAAACCTTTGAAACAGCCAACTTCCCTTTTCTAACTGACAGGGATTCAGTCTGTCGTGGATGTTGTTTCTATCCTATTTTGTGCTAGTCCATAAATCCTGGTTGGGGAGTTACGTCCGTGTTCCATCTTTGATGAGGACACCCCAGTAAAATGCTCATTTATGAGAGTTAAAAATAAGCAATGGCAATGTTCAGCAAACCTGATCATTGTTAATTCATTCATTTATTAAACGATGAATTAATTTTCCCCTATAGTAGGTGTTGTGGGGAAAGTCACTGTTTAGCTGCAATGCAGAGATGCAGCCCTTGGCTGGGAAAAGGCTTGTTGGTGAAGTCTGATACTGAAAAGCAATCTTCAGGAAATGAGTACCAAAGAGCAGTTATTCTAGGTAATAAGAAAGAAACAATAAGAATCCCAAGAGAGAAAGTAGTTTGGCAAGTGATGGACAATGGTCATTATAGATTAAATTCTTAAATAAAAATACCTTCAAATCCTTAAGAGTTGGTTTCTGTATTTTAAATATAGATTCTTGCTTTTCAAATGGGACAGTTTCCAAATAACCTCCTGACTTTGAAAGGGTAGAGTTAAAGAACAATTGAAGACAGTTGTGTGGTGGGAGGAAAATAAATGAAACTAGAAGTGTTGAAATGGCAGAATGTGCCTTTTGGTATTTTGTATTTGAAACAAAAAATCCTCAGGCATACACGTAAGGGAATTCAATAGCAAATGTGTTATATGCAACTAATACTTGGTGGCAAATTATCAGCAATCTCATTGGTTCAGTCTAGAAGACTCAATAGGACTTGTAATAAAGCTGATCCCTTTAGAATATGATACAGGGCAATCTTAAGATGCTGAAAAGTCCACGTGATTATTCACTGAAGAAAATCTCCACACTATGATTTTTTTAAATAATAAAATCACGTTGCCAGAAATCATCCCATCTACGTAAGTCAACTCATTTGGCTGGTGGAACTAAACTCAAAAAAGCAGCTGGTGGTACTGATCTCACCAGGATGGCAGATTGCTTGGCCATCCTTCAAACATTTAAAAAGAGAGAGTAAGTTTTGCCATTTGCCCTGAAAGTGTGACTGTTTTATATGACTTCCTGGAGAAGAGATGATGGAGAAATAGTCCCCACTAATTCCACACACAAATGTAGGCTTCATGTTCCTAAAGGATTTGACAATTCTATATGCATTGTTGCAACCTGACTCATTTAAATAGCACCAAAACATAAAAGCCAGGCATCTTTCTTTAGTTTCCACATTCATCACATTTTCACTTAAACAGAGTGATCTTAAAAAAGATCCCCCTCAGCCTAATTCTCACCCCGCCTTTTTTTTCTATCTATTATTTTCCTTTTTAGAAAGTTTCAGGTTTAAATAAATCATTTCTACAATCAGTTACCTAAACTAAAATCTCTTTTAATAAAAAGGAATTATTACAAATTAAAAATTATTAAAATTTGCTTTCATTGATTCTTTCCACAAGTATGTATTGAATGCCTACTCTGGTCAAAGCACTGTGCCAGGTGCTGAGTGTCTGCCTGAGGTAAGAAAAGTGCCTGAAATATAGTAGGAATTTGAAAAATTGTTGAACATCAAGTTCTGGTTTCTGAGTGACTAGCACTGCTGCTGGAGGTGATGAGGAAAATGGAGACTGTGATAAAATACAGCAATTTGTTAAGTGTTTAAAAATGGGTTATTTTGTGGGAACTTACTTTAAAGATATATTTTAAATGTTTAAATGGGGATCCATGAGCTAAAACATCTTGAGTAATCTGAAAGAATGCACCCGCTTAAGTTCTTACTGAGCTTATCCTGCCCTGTCTAAAAATGTTGGCTAATTAAAACGAAGTATGTGTAAAAAGTATCAGTTTTAGTTATAAGCAACAGAAACTAGTGCCAGCCAGCTGAGAAAAAAAGGGAACTTTATTACAAGGAACGATGGGTTTTCTCAGGAAATCCAAGGACAAGAATGCAGCTGGGCCTTAGGAATAAACTGAATAAAGAACTCATTGCCAGGATTCTTTCTCCATCTGTCATCTCTGCTCCTTTTGGTGTATTGACTTAATTATTCTCCCTTTGCAGACTGGCTTTCTCTGATTCTCCAGTTTACATGGTAGAAAACATGAGTAATGAAAGACTCCAGTTTCATTTGATACAAGACCCTCCACTAGAGTAAGACTCAATGTAAGGATTTCTAATTTTCTGGTCCTGCTTGGGTGAAATGACCACTCTTGGATCCATCAACTGAGCTAAATGGGTGGGGTCATGCTCAAAGAACTCCACTGCCAGGAGCCCAGCCATCTGGGTGGTTAGAGGATAGATAAGGCAGTTCTCAGGAAAGGGTGATCCGAGAGTGACTGGGATAAACTGTATAGCCAACAAAGCGGTTGTCCATCGAAGAAGAATGCCTTTTTGTCTACATCTATTGCACATTTAAAAAATAATTCTGTGAGAAATTTTAGCAATAAGTTGGGGTTAGCAAACTACGCCCATGGCCAAATTCAGTTCATGGCCCCCTTTTTTTTCTTTCAGTTATCTTTTTGGTTTTTTCTCTTTCCTTTATTTGAGATGTTGTGGGTTTACAGAACAATCATGCATAAGTTACAGGATTCTCTTATACCACCCTACCATCAATACCTTGCAGTGGTGTGGAATATTTGTTATACTTGATGATAGCACATTTTTATAATTTTACTATTAATGAAAGCTCATGGTTTAACTTAGGGTTCATTGTGTAATGTAGTTCCATGGATTTAATTTTTTTAATTCTGTTACCATATATGCAAGCTAACACTTCCCCTTTTAATCATTCAGATATATATTTCAAGTGCTGTTCATTGCATTCACAAAGATGTGCTATCATCACTATCATCCATTACCAAAACATTTCCATCTTTCCAAATAGAAACCCTGTACATTTTAAGCCTTAACTTCCTATTCCCTATCTCCACCCTATCCACTGGTAAGCTGTATTCTAAATTCTGACTCTACGAGTTTACATGTACTAGTTGTTTCAAATCAGTGAGACCATACAATATTTGTCCTTTGGTATGTGGCTTGTTTCACTCAATATGATTCAAGGTTCTTTTATGTTGTTGCATGAATCAAAACTTCATTCCTTTTTACAACTGAATAATTTTTTGTTGTATGCATATATCACATTTTATTTATCTGCTCATGGGTTGATGGGCACTTGGGTTGCTTTCCATCTTTTGGAAACTGAATAATGGTGCTATGAACATCGGTATGCAAATATCTGTTCAATTCCCTGCTTTCAATTCTTTTGGATATATACCTTGTAGTGGGATTGCCAGGTCATATGGTAATTCTATACTTAGCTTTCTGTGGAACTGCCAAACTGTCTTCCACAGTGGCTACACCATTTTGCATTACCACCAGCAATGAATGAGTATACCTATTTCTCTGCGTCCTCTCCAACACACACTTGCTTTTTTTTTTTTAAATAAGCCTTTCTAATGGGTATGAAATACTTTCTCACTGTGGTTTTGATTTGTGTTTCCCTTATGGCTAATAATGTTGATCATCTTTTCATGTGCTTTCTGGCCATTTGCATATCATCTTTGGAGAGAGATATCTATTCAAGTGTTTTTAAAAATATACTTTTTTTAAGAAAGATACTTAGATTACATAAATGTTACATAAAAAATATGGGGATTCCCATATGCCCCATTCCCTACCCCTCCCACACTTTCCCACATTAACAACATCCTTGATTAGTGTGGTACATTTGTTACAATTGATGAACACATTTTGGAGCATTGCCACTAAGTGCGGATTATAGTTTACACTGTAGTTTACACTCTCTCTTGCACCATTTTGTAAGTTATGACAATATATATAATGGCTTGTATCTGTCATTGCAATGTCATTCAGGAATATTCCCAAGTCCCAAAAATTCCTCCATATTACACCTATTTTTCCCTCTCCCTGCCCTTAGAACCTTCAGTGTCCACTTCTTCCACATCAATAATAAAATTTCTTCCATTGCTAGAATCACAATAAGCCTATAGTAGAATAACAGTGAGTCTACTCTAGTCCACTGTTCATTCCCCAGTCCTGAGGGTTTGGGGATGGTGATGCCCACGCCACCTCTAATTGAGAGGGGGCTTAGATCCCATGGGGCAGATGAATAAGACTATCTTGCTTGTAGTTGCAGACTCTCTCTGTTCCTTGGGATGGTCATTGTTCACCATCAACTCCTTGTTAGCTGTCCTGGGTGAGTCCAATGAACTGGAAAGTAGGTGTTGCAACTCTTTTGAGATTCAGGGCCCAACTGGAACCTGGACAGCCCAAAGATTTAAGTCTCTTGGACATACACCTATAAACTCTAGTGCTAACTATCAGCTCAAATAGAAGGGACAGAAGAGCTATGTGTAGGGAAACCACAGCTGAGTCCAACTCTGTCACACTGGCGAGCATAAATTCCAAAGTAGGGCCCACTGGCAGGTACCAAACGCAAGTAAATATTGCCTCAAATAGCAGGGCTCCTGAGGGCTCTGGAGACATCCAGGCACTATAGGCAGGGCAGATAGCTTAGGAGTGTTGAAGTCTTTTGCCCATTTTTAAATTGGGTTGTTTGTCTTTGTCTTGTTAAGTTGAATGGTTTATTTATATATACTGGATGTTAATCCTCGATCAGATATGGGTTTCCAAATATTTTCTTCCATTGTGTAAGTTGTCATTTTAATTTCATGATAAAGTCCTTTGAAGAATATTTTTTAAAAATTTTTTTATGAGGTCCCATTTAGATATTTATTCTTTTGTTGCTTGTGCTTTGGGTGTAAAGGCTAAGAGACCATTGCCTAACACAAGGTCCTAAACATGGTTCCCTATGTTGTTTTTTTTTTGTTTGTTTGTTTTTGAGTTTGATACTTATAGCTCTTATATGAAGATCGAAGGTCTTTGATCGAAGTTGAGTTGATTTTTGTATATGGAATAAAGTAGGGGTTCTCCTTTTATTTCTTTTTTGCAAGTGGAGATCCAGTTTTCCCAGAACTATTTGTTGAAGAGACTATTTTTCCCCAATTGAGTCATCTTAGCCATCCTGTCAAAAATAAGTTGGCCAAAAATAGTAGGGTTGATTTCTGAGTTCTCAGTTCTATTCCATTGGTCTATATGTCTGTACCATGCTGTTTTTATTACTGTGGCTTTGTAGGAAGTTTTAAGATTGGGAAGTGTGAATCCTCCCATTTCATTCTTCTTTTTAAAGATGGCTTTAGCTATTCTGGGCCCCTTACACTTCCATATAAATATGATGATTGAGGTTTCCATTTCTTCAAAGAAGGTTGTTGGGATTTTGATTGGGATTGCAATAAATCTATAAATTGCTTTGGATATTATTGGCATCTTCATGATATTTAGTCTTCCAAACCATGAACAAGGAATGTCCTTCCATTTATTTAAGTCTTCTTTAAGTTCATTTAGCAATATTTTGTAGTTTTCTGTGTATAAGTCCTTTATATTCTTGTTTATATATATTCCTAGACATTTCATGCTTTTAGTTGCTACTTTAAATGGATTTTTTTTTCTTGATTTCTACTTCTGATTGTTCATTGCTTGTGTATAGAAACACTACTGATTTTTGGGTGTTTATCTTGTATCCTGCCACTTTGCTGAATTTATTTAGATTTTTCAGGATTTTCTGTATATAGAATCATATCATCTGCAAATAAGGAATGTTTTACTTCTTCCTTTCCAATTTGGATGCCTTTTAATTCTTTTTCTTGCCTAATTTTCATGGCAAAAACTTCCAGTACAATGTTGAATAACAGTGGTGACAGTGAGCCATCCTTACCTTGTTCCTGATCTTAGAGGGTAAGCTTCAATCTTTCACCACTAAGTAGGATGTTAGTTGTGGGCTTTTCATATATGCCCTTTATCATGTTGAAGTGTCCTTCTATTCCTAGTGTTCTAAGTGTTGTTGTGTTTTTTTTTTTATCAAGAAAGAGTGTTGTATTTTGTCAAGTACCTTTTCTGCATGAATTGAGATGATCATGTGGTTTTTTGGTCTCCAATCCTTTAATGTGGTATATTACATTAATTCTCTTATGCTGAACCAGTCTTGCATACCATGGTATAAATCCTGCTTGATCATGGTGTATAATTATTTTAATATGCTGTTGGATTAGGTCTGCTAGTATTTTGTTAAGGATTTTTACATTTATATTCATAAGAGATATTGGTCTGAAGTTTTCTTTTATTGTGGTGTCTTTATCCAGCTTTGGTTGTCTGGGTGATGTTGGCCTGGTAGAATGAGTTAGGGAGTGTTCTTTTCTTTTTTTAATTTTTGGAAAAGTTTGAGCAGAATTGGAGTTAAGTCTTCTTGGAATGTATGGTAGAATTCCCCCCCTAAAGCCATCTGTTCTTGGGCTTTTCTTTGTTTGGAGGTTTCTGATGACTCAAGCTCATTACTAGTAATTGATTTGTTGATATCTTCTATTTCTTTTTGAGTCAGTGTAGGTACTTTGTATGTTTCTAAGAATTTTTCCATTTCATCTAGGTTATATAATTTATTGGCACACAGTTACTCATATTATCCTTTTATAGTACTTTTTATTTCAGCAGGGTCAGTAAATCAGAAATGATTTTTGTTATTTATATCCTCTTTTTTTCTTTGCCAGTCTAGCTAAAGGTTTGATTTTGTTGATCTTTTCAAAGAATCAACTTTTGGTTTAGTTGATTCTCTTTATTGTTGTTGTTTTTTCCCTACGTCATTTATCTCTGCTCTACCTTTATTATTTCCTTCTTTCTGCTTGCTTTGGTTTTAGTTTGCTCTTCTTTTTTCTTGATCTTCCAGTTTTGAGGTTATGTCTCTGATTTGAAGTCTAAGTCTTTCTTCTAATTTAATGTAAGCATTTAGAACCATAAATTTCCTTCTCAGCACTGCCTTTGTTGCATTCCATAAATTTTGGTATGTTGTATCTTCATTTTCATTTGCCTAAAGATATTTCCTAATTTCTCTTCTGATATCCTCTTTATCCCAGTGGTTGTTTAGTGTATGTTGTTTACTTTCCACATATTTGCAATTTTTCCTTTTCTTCCTCTTATTGATTGCTAGCTTCATTCTGTTGTGGTCAGAGAATATACATTATATGATTTCAATATTTTTGAATTTATTGAGTCTTTTTTTGTGACCCAAAACATGGTCTATCCTGGAAAGTGATCTATGTGCCTGGGAGAAGAATGTGTATTCTGTCTTCATTGAGTGCAGTGATCTATATATGTCTGTTAGGTCTAATTGGGATTCTGCTGTTTGGTGCATACATATATTTTTTATAATTGTTACATCTTCCTCTTGAATCCTCCCATTTAACAGTATGTAATGACCATCTTTGTCACTCATAATTGTTTTTTTTTTTTTTTTGGTCTGATTAAATTTTTTTCATATAATAAAATTTCTTTTTAAAGAGGTTTAGATTACAAAAAAGTTATATTGAAAGTATAGGAGATTCCCATATATCCTATCCCCTTTCACTCTCACATTTCCCCTATTGATAGCATCTTATATTAGTATGGTACATTTGTTACAATTGATGAACAAATATTGGAGGAAGGAACAGGTGAACAATTTTCCTTGTGGTTACCATAGAGTTAAAATTTAATGTCTAAAACATATAAAAATTACATTTGGCTTGATACCAACTTAACTTCAATAGCATGCACATATACTTTTCCCATGCCCCTCTTCCCCCACCCCACCTTCTTTTGTACTTGCTACCAATTATAACTTTGTACATCATAAGCCCAAAAGCCTAGATTTAACATTATTTTTTATGTTTTTGTGTTTTAGCACCTGTTGGAAGTAAGAAGTGGAGTTACATTACCAAAAAATACAACACAATACAATACTATTGGCATTTATAATTACTAAAAGGGTTACCTTTACCACAGGTCTTTATTTCTTTCTGCCACTTTGAACTGCTGTCCAGTATCCTTTCCTTTCAGTCTGAAGAACTCCCTTTAGGACTGCTTATATGGCAGTTCTATTGGTGATGAACTCCCTCAGCTTTTGTTTATCTGGGAATGTCTTAATCATGTTTTCATTTTTGAAAGAAAGTTTCACTGGATATAACATTCTTGGTTGGCAGTTGTTTTCTTTCAGCACTTTAATATTTCTACCCACAGCCTTCTTGCCTCCATGGTTTCTGGTCAGAAATCAGCACTCAATCTTATAGGGATTTCCTTGTATGTAACACGTTGCTTTTCTCTTGCAGCTTCCAAACTCTCTTTGGCTTTTGCATTTGATAATCTAATAAATATATGTTGGGGTATATTTTTTCGTGTTTATCTTGTTTGGTATTCACTGGGCTTCCTGGATGTGCATATTCATGTTTCTTGCTATGTTTGGGAAATTCTCTGCCATTATGTCTTTCACCATTCCTTCTGCCTCTTTATCTCTTTCTTCTCCTTCTGGGACTGCCATAACTCATATATTAGTGCATTTGGTTTTCTATAGTTGTTTTAGGTTCTTTTCACTGTTAATATTTCTTTTTTCTTTCTGCTCCTCAGCCTGATTTATTTCAAGCGTCTTGCCTTCCAGTTCACTGATTCTTTCTTTTGCCAGCTCCATTCTGCTCTTGAAACCCTCCTGGGCATTTTTAAAAATTACTTATTGTTCTCTTCAACTCCAGTAATTCTGTTTGGTTCCTTTAAAAATTGTCTATGTCTTTTCTTAGACTCTCTATTAGGGATCTCTAGGGAAACAGAACTGATAGGGGATATCTGTAAATATTATAAAACTTTATAAAAATTGTAACATGTGGCTGTGGGGATACATAAGTCCAAATGCTGTAGGGAAGGCTGTAAGCTGGGAACTCTGATGAAGGTTTTTGATGAATTCCCCAGGAGAAGCTGGCTGGCTAAAGTAGAGATGGAAATTCTCTCCCCTGACTGATGAACTCATCAGTTCTTTTCAACTGTCTCTTGTTGCTGAAGGCAAACTCCTCAGTTTGTTGTACATCTCATCAGTCATAGATGTAATCAACTTACTGATAAAGTCCATGAAATATGGACTTGACCAAATAACTGGGCACCATTACCTGGCCAAGTTGACATATAAACCTAACTATCACAGTCCACCCCTTGTCAACTTGGTAGCCATACACATCCCCTTAAACCATACTTAATCCCTAAGTAAAAAATAATAGTCATACTTTTCACCTAAGAATACTCAACTGTCCTGCATATAACTAGAAATGTGCTAAATCTCTCCAGAATAGGGTGCAAGTCCTTGGGTAATACATACTTTTAAAATGATATCCTATAATTTAAATACTATGACCTGAAACTAATACAACGTATGTCATATGATAAGTGGATAAGATAGGGAAGAAAAGAAAGATATTTACTTTATGTACACACACAAATATACTCATAACAAAACTAGGAAGAAATATTCATAACCATTACAGTCCTTGGTTCTATAACTGGTCACATGGTCATAGTTTGTATTTATCACTACCTTCTCCCTCTACCGATTCCATGTTCCCTTTACCCTTAGAAAGCACCTCAGCTGGCTGAGGTTCTATGCCTGGTGGGGTGACCATTGGTTTTCCTGCAGGGATTTGGTTGTTCCAGTTTTCCTTTAACTTTAATTACAAGGCATGGTAGTACCAAGAAATGCTCTAGGGATCTCCTATATTCCAGGCAAACTCTTCTTTACCTCCATTGTGTAGTTGCAGTCCTATTTCCCCTTGATAGTCAGGATCAATCACCCTACTTAGTACAGCAATTCCCTTCTTTGCTGTTGATTCAGAGACATGAAGACCCCAAAGTGGCCAGGTGGCAGTCTTAACTTCTGGTTCAATGGAAAATCATTGTGTCTCCTGGTGGAAGAACTCCCCCTTTTGGAACTAAGACCTGTAGACCAGCAGAGCTTAAGTCTGCAGGGACAGGAAGCAAACATTTTTCTAGTGGATCACTAAGGGTAATAGTGAATGGTGCCATTCCCATTTTCACCCCTTGATTTATGGACCAGTGAATCCTGGCTATGGGAGAAATAGCAACATAGAGTTGATGCTGATTTCCCCAGCCCTGCAAGGTATTGCCACCTACTTGGCATCATAATTGAGTCTTCAAAAGGTCATGCCACAGTTCTATCAATCCAGCTACTTCAGGATGATGAGGGACATGGTAAGACCAGTGAATTCCATGAGCATGTGCCCACTAACATATTTCATTTTGGTGTGAACTGGGTTCCTTTCTCAGAAGCAATGGTGTGTGGAATACCATGATGGTGGATAAGACATTCTGTAATTCCACAGATGGCAGTTTTGCCAGAAATATGGGCAAGCGCGGAAGGCAAACCCATATGCAGAGTATGTGTCTATTCCAGTTAGAACAAATCACTGCCCCTTCCATGATGGAAGTGGTTCAATGTAATCAACCTGCCACCAGGTAGCACACTGATCACCTTGGGGAATGGTGCCATATTGGAGACTGAGTTTTGGTCTCTGCAGCTGGCGTATTGGGCACTCAGCAGTGGCTGTAACCTGGTAGCCTTGCTGAGTGGAAGCCAATGTTGCTGAGCCCATGAATAACCTCCATTCATACCACTATGGCCACTTAATTCATTGGGCAATGACAAGAGTAGCTGGGTAAAGAGGTCAACTTGTATCTACAGAACAGTTTGTCTTAACCACCTGATTATTAATCTTCCTCTGCTGAAGGCACCCTCTGGTGAGCATTCATGTGGGACGCAAATATCTTCATGTTTTCAATACTCAGAAAGTTCTCTCCACATACCTCTTCCCCAGAACTCTTTGTCACCAATTTTCCTGTCTTTTTCAAGTCCCTGACCATTCAGCCAAACCATTGGTGACAGCCCATGAATCAGTATACAAACGTACCTCCAGCCATTTCTACTTCCCAACAAAATGAACAACCAGGTTCACTGCTCAAATTTCCACCCACTGGGAGAATTTCCCCTCACTCTTGTTTGTCAGAGACATCCCAAAAAGGGGCTGTAATGCTGTGGCTTTCCACTTTCAGATGGTACCTTCATATCTTGCAGAACCATCTGTAAACTAGGCCTGAGTTTTCTCTTCCTCAGTCAACCGATTGTAAGGAACTTCCCAAGAAGCTATAACTATGGACTGGGAAAGAGAAGATAATGTGGAAGGAGTGGTGGCTATGGGAAATTGGGCTGCTTCCTCATGGAACTTACTTGTGTCTTCAGGACCTGCTCAAGCTCTGTCTCATATACACCACTTCCACTTGATATTGGAGTGCTGCTGCGTGTCCACTTTTATGGCTTGGTGGGTCAGACAATACCCAGGTCATGATAATCAACTCAGATCTTATGGGTATTTGGTGGCCCATGGCCAAGCATTTGGTCTCTACTAAGGCCCAGCGGCAGGCCAAAAGCTGTTTCTCAAAAGGAAAGTAGTTATCTGCAGTGGTTTGCAAGGCTTTGCTCTAAAATCCTAAGGGTCTGTGTTGTGATTCTCATATAAGAGCCAAAGACTCGAGATAGCATATCTTTTTGCCACTGATGCTTCCAGCACCATTGGATCTGGTGGGTCATATGTCCCAAGTGGCAGTGCAACTTGCACAGTAGCATGGACCTGTTGCAGAGCCTCCTCTTGTTCCAGTTTTCCAGTCAAAATTAGCAGCTTTTCTGGTCACTTAGTAAATGGGCTGGAGGAGCACACCCAAATGAGGAATATGTTTTCTCCAAAATCTGAAGAGGACAATTAAGCATTGTGCCTCTTTTTTGGTCATAGGAGGGGCCAGATGCAACAGCTTATACTTCACATTAGAAGGGATATTTCACAAGTCCCACATCACTGGGCACCTAGAAATTTCACCAAGGTGGAAGTCACCTGTATTTTTGTTGGCTTTATCTCCCATCCTCTGACTCACAAATGCCTTACCAATGAGTCTAGAGTAGTTGCTATTTTTTGCTCACTAGGCCCAATCCAGATGGTATCATCAATATAATGGACCAGTGTGATACCTTGTATGAGAGAAAGATGATCAAGTTCCCTGTGGGCAAGATCGTGACTGGAGAGTTGATATTCTTGTGTTAGGGCAGTGAAGGTATATTGTTGGCCTTGCCAGCTGAAAGCAAACTGTTTCTGGTAGTCTTTACTAATAGCAATTGAGAAAAAAGCATTTTCCAGATTCAATAGCTATATACCAGGTACCAGGGGATGTGTTGATTTGTTCAAGAAATGATACCACATCTGGAATAGCAGCTGCAATTGGAGTTACCACCTGGTTAAATTTACAATAATCCACTGTCATCCTCCAATATCCATATGTTTTCTGCACAGGCCAAATAGGAAAGGTGAATGGGGATGTGGTAGGAATCACCTCCTCTGCATCCTTCAAGTTCTTCATGGTAGCACTAATCTCTGCAGTCTCTTCAGGATTTCGATATTACTTTTGATTTACTATTTTGCTAGGTAGGGGCAGTTCTAGTGGCTTTCACTTGGCCCTTCCTATCATAATAGCCCTCACTCCACGAGTCAAGGAACCAATGTGGGGATTCTGCTAGTTTCTGAGTATGTCTATTCTAGTTATACATTCTGGAACTGGGGAAATAACCACAGAATGGGTCCCAGGAGCCATTGGGCCCATTGAGTGACAGATCTGAGCTAAAACTCCATCTATCACCTGACCTCCATAGGCCCTTACTCTGTCTGGTGGAGCACAATGATGTTTTGGGTCTCCTGGAATTAATGTCACTTCTGATCTAGTGTCTAATATTGCCCCAAATGTCTGAGCATTTCCTTTTCCCCAACAAACAGTCACCCTAATAAAGGGCTGTAGTTCTCTTTGAGGAAGGCTTGGAGGAAGATTAACAGTATAAATTTTTGGCAGTGTAACAGGGTCCTTCCTGAAGGGGACTGGGCCTTCTCATTCAAGGGCCTCTGGATCTGTAAACTCTCTCAAGTCTGGGAATTGATTAAGGGCCTTTGTCTCTCTGTTCAGTGACAGCAGTTCCCATGGTAATATCGGCCCTTCAGAGAAGAGCAACCACAGAGCTCTTCAGGGAAGGTGGAGTTAGCCTCATGAACTTATTCCTCACAGTCCTGCTGAAAGGCATGTCCTCTGGACATTCCTGGGGTGGGTGACCTGGCCAAGTTGACACATGGACCTAACCATCACAGACTCTCATATTGATCATTCAATGTTTTCCTGGTAGCCCATAGTTCTTTCTTTGTACTTTCCTTAATTTCCATAAATATTTTTAAGATCATTTTTTAAGACAGTATTGAGTATGTCTACATTCTTGCCTTCTCCATTGCTTTTTTCTGTATTTTTATCCTCTTCCTTTGGATGGAGCATTATTTCCTGTTTCTCTGTTTATCTTGTACTCTTTTGTTGCACACTGTACATTTTAATATTTGAAAATGTTATCTCTGGGATTTATTCCCTGGGATATCTGTTTCCTGGCTTTGTAACTAGCTGGTGATAAAGACAGAGATTTTCTTGAGCTTTGGTCCTCCTGTCATGAAGGTGTGTCCAAGGTGAATGCACTGATGTACTGTGCAGGGTTTTTTCTTTTTTACTGGGGCTCTGACTTGTCCTGGGCTTTTGCTTATTAGTTGTTTGGAGTTCATGACCTATTTTTGTATGGCCTGCGAGCTACATTTTTAAATGATTGTTTAAAAAAAAGGAAAAAGAAGATGGTGAAGATGAAGACGTAGATGAAGTAAAAGAGGAAGGTATAACAGAAGTTGTTTGCTGAGCCCTGCTCTGTAACATAACATGGTAGGTGAGCATGCAGGTACTGCATCTGGTCTGCTGGGTACTTACTAATCCTGTCTCAGCTGCTTCTTAGAGGGAGACATAAACAAGTTACAAAACCAATCTGTGCTTCCATTTTGTCACTTGTAAAATGGGAATAATAATAATAATGCCTTTTTCAATAGAGTTTTTATGAGAAGCAAATGACAAAAATATATTTGAATCATTTAGAATAGTGCCTGATATATGATAAGAATTCAATAAATGTTAACTGTTATTATGCCAATCTCATACAATCCCAGACCCATTTCATGTATATATGAATATTGTCTTTGTTGACTACAGTTTTCCATGAAATGCACTCTTGGAGAATATGAAAGGAAGCCTATAATTCAATGATTTGGAAAGGAAAAGATTCTTTATTTAAAAAGGAAATTCCATATATATATATCATATAAGACACTTAAAGAAGGAATAAAATATTTGAATAAGGTTAGATTTAAAACCAATAGCTCAAACCAAACCAGATGATACCAATTTGACTCTGTTCTAAGTCTCATTCCTTGCTTTAAAAGCAAATTTTACTTACAAACTAAATGAAAACGTTTGCATTAGCACAATAATGACATTTCAAAATTAAATATAAAACATTAACAAAACTCCGAAGATGCCACTTTGAAAGATTCATAGATTTTCATTTGACATAATACTGCCAATAAGAGGTATGGATTAAAATCTAAATGAGTGAAATGTTCTCCATATGAATGCATTTTATCTAGAAACAATCCCTACCTTAATCGCTCTTCTCCCTTCCCCACTCTCATATATATATATGCTTGTATACACACAGTACACAAAGAATCAGAGAGCATGCAAAGAGAAAAAAATATATAGGCAAAATCTACATTTACCTGTAACCATATTTTACATCATGTGCTGTCTACAAAAAAAATAACCCTCATAATATTTTTATCAGAAATAAAATCTCGGGGTGAAAAAGTATCTCTTACTGACTTTATGGTACTTCATTTAACACATACTATATAAAGTCCCATTTGGAAAAGATCTTTCTGAAAAGGGAGTTATCTCATCAATCAAGCGCTTCCTGTGTATGTATTGTAAATAATAAATGTATGCCACATGTGTAGCTGGAGGAGTGCTGGGGGAAAACCTCTATTGGCATACTAAGGAAATACAGCTAAAATAATTTCTCCTACCAACCCAGTTAATTCCACTCAGCAAAAATGGAGCACGCCAAATTCATCAATATTGACTTCAGATTTCATCAGCAGGAATTTTTGAGCAGGATTCTTTTAGTTACATTTTCCATTTGACATTTCTCATTAGACTCAAAGCTTTCACCGTGTATAAGCCTTTTCATGTAATTCAAAACCAGCTCATCAAGCAACCTTTCCAACAGAAAGGAGCAGTAGACTCCTTTGCTGCTTGAAAAAGTAAATTTCTGTATTTAGACAGTCATCATATGTTAACACAGAACCTTGGCTTCCTTTGCATCCTGTTTCTTGGGAGTAAAATTTTTGTTTGTTTTAATTTGTTGTTTCTAATCAATCACAAATAAAGGTAATGTCTCCTTGTCAGAGCGGTAGTGGAAATATCATGAAGCATCAATTCTGAGGAGTCACTCTGCCAGCTATTTAATGGAACACGATGCTCTAGCTAGACTTTCTGAATAAACTCATTCTGTCCCCTTGTCTGCCACTCTGAACTGTTCATGGCTCTAAATGACTCTTACTTTTCCCTGAGCTGCCCAGGCATAAGGTGAAGAATAGATTAGGTGTAAAGTTGAGTGTCAGGTTGTGTGTTACGTAGATCTTCTTTTGCACTCCTCCTGATTTCAACCTCCTTCCCAAGTGGTCCCCATTGTTGTTTATTACCCCAAATAAGCCTTTAAAAGGAAGCAATGAGGTAAACTTAGAAATATAGCTCCTAAAGATGGTGAATATTTGAAAAACTTCTTGCTTTATGCACAGCACAGTCTCTTGGTTCACAAACATTCCCTCTGCCTACAAACAGGCTTTGTGCATATGGATCCTGACCCTTGAGTGATCTACAGGTAGGCATTGGATCCAAATTGGATTAACTAGATTCTTGCTCCTGGAAATCTGGGATGTGCTGGAATGATGAGGAGCCCAGAGCTCCTTGGAGCCAAGTTAGGAATAAATTTGCTCTTTAGGGAGAATTTCTACATGGTTTTGGAGACTCTAGGGATGTCAAGGTGTCTGTCTTTCTCAACAATTCAACAATTCTGTTGGCTCCAATAATTTCTTGCTATTTTGCTTAAATTAAAATTGATTTCTGTTGCTTGGAATCAAAAGATCAATAACATGTACATATCTTTTAGCAATTGGTGACACAAACAAGAAAAGTAAGTTATTTTAATATGTATATGTGGGGAATGGGAAGGATGATATAATTGTTTGGGAAATAATTGATGAAATAAAAAATATTTATATGGATAGAATTGGATCTAGTCCAGCTGTATAATTGTGGTAATCAAAATATTTTGAAATTATGATTTTCTGAGTTTTATGATGCCTTTCAAGTAAACCAGAGAGACTTCTGCTTTGTAGTTCCCTGACAGTCCTAGATCATTGTGAATCAATATCCCCAAACCTTTCCATTGGGATGGGTCTGTTGTTTGTCAGGTCGACCCATACTCAAAAGCCTCTGCAGGAAAGCCAGGGCAGTAGGAGAGAAGGGAAAAAATTAGGCTAACCGTCATGGAACATGGATACCAGTAGTGTTTTCTGCCAAGGAGTTTACTTTCCATAGGCAATTGTTCATTTATTTCACTTCCATTGTATTTATTTATGAGCTATGAATTTATGAATTATCATTATGCTAAGTGTAGCTGCCTAGGCCTCAGGTTTGCACTTGTTTGAATTTAAAGGAGGAAATTCAAAAGAGTAAGGGAGAGGGTGGGAAGAGAGATCTACCTACTAGGGAGAGCCCCAGAGGGGATTTAGCCATCAGTTAATCTAATAGCTCAAGCCACATGGTAGGTATGCCAGCTTCCTTTTACTTTATATCTTGTCTCATGTACTTGTGCATATGCCAGGTATGTTTCATAATAAAAACATTTAAAAAATTAAAGCAAAATGAAAATGCTTTTACATTAAACCTTAAGTGTTTTTGACATGTAAAATCCTAACTGCAACACTTAATTATATTTGTTAGATTTGACTACATCATTTTTTAAAAATCAGATTGCTATTATTTTCTTTTCTTTCAGGGAAAAAATCGTGAAACCCATATTCTCCTTTGAATCCCTCATAAGAAGGAGGGTACTAATCAAATGTATTCTACTTATCTCAGACTGCAACTCCATGGCTTATAAGTTCCATTGGGTAGGTATATATATATATATTTTTTTTTTTACAGTAATATGGTTTTTTAAAAACATTTTTTAACAAATTAATTTTATTGATACAAATTAATAAAGCAAAAATCCATCCAAAGTGTACAATCCATTGTATTTGGTATAATCACATAGTGGTGCATTCATCACTTCAACCATTTTTAGAGCATTTTCATTACTCCATTAATAATAATAATAATAATAATAATAAACCAAACAATCAAACAGACAAAATTCATCACCTCTCAATATCTCTATGCTTCCCTTGCCGTATATAGCTGCTACTCTGTTTCATTCTCTCTAGTTTATTTGTATTTATATTTTATGAAAACCATCTTATATGTGCAATATCATCCATATTCTTATTTTACATGAGGTTTCACTATTTTATACAGTCTCATGTTGGATTTTTTTAAGCTTTCCTTCTAGTAATATGTCCTTAGATTTATTGGGTTGGTATTTTGAGAGGGCAATTTAATTACCACATCATCCAATGGGATTAAAAACGGGAAGTTCTTTTTATACCCTAAATGGAAGTGACCTAGTTCCACAACAACTTCAGAATGTATAATAATATTTTCCTGTCCCCTGTAGGAACATGAGTTTTTGGAATCCTTTTACATGGAGATCATTTATTCTCTTTTAAACTTTTTTCTTAAAACCTTTAGACTTCATGCCCCAAACCAATTACTGATCTCTTTCTGTGAAAGGATGAAGAACCCTGGGGTCACATGTCTTGCTGTGAACTAGAGATTGTTGTAATGACACATTGAGACTCAATTTAGAGATGGACCTTGTTGCTTTTGAAAGATGGTTGGTAGAAGTTTCCTTCATAGCTGGGCTCATAGTTTGGCTAATCTTTCATTCTCCTGCACTAAAAATTAAATTATGATAAAAGAACAAACAGAGTGAGAATCATTTCTAGCATTTGTAAATTTAGTAATTATTTGATATAATTTTTTAAAGCAATGATGTGCCTTTGTTTATTCTTTCTATTATGGGAGGGTAATTGTTTGATGATTACTTCTGGGGAGAAGTATTGCTTCTCAAACCCACTTTCGTTAGGGAGGTTTCCCATTGAGAGAATGGAGCCTATTAATATACTATATGTAGCGCCTCCAAGGTAAGCCTGTTTCACCTTGGGCTTTCTGGAATCTAGATGTTAGTACTACAGAGAGCATTAAAGGGCAATTAGTCCTATGGTTTTCCAAATTTACTGCTAGCAATGAGTCTCTATCAAACTAGATCTTAAGGGGCGCTTAATCCTTAAATACAGGAAGGCTGAGCTGCTTTCATTGATGCAGGGCAGTGGCGGTGAGGCCCTTTTCTCATCCACCTACCTCCCCTATTTTTGAGGCACTTCCACAGGCCTAGAATCAGAATCAGCTTAAGAACTTTTTAATAATTTAGATTCCTGGTCCCTGCCCCACCCCCCACTCCCTGATCTACTGAATCCAAATCTTGGGGATGGGGGGTGGGAATCTAGATTGGAAACATGCTTCCAGGGTGATTCTTTAAGCTCGCCAGGTTTAACAACCACTTTCCTAAGAACTTCACAGAGCACTGTTGAAAAACCTCTGATCTAGTCCAACTCCCTGAAGACCAAGAAACTGAGAGTCAGGCCAGATGATGCTTATAAGGCAGACGAGGCTGGATAGCAACAAAACCTGGCTCACCTCATTTGGCCTCTAGCCACACTCTTGCTGTCTGCTTAAGAGACTCAGCCCCTTTGCAAGGTTTGTCCAAGAGACAGCTCTTTATTTTGTAGTAGAGTGGGGAGAAAGTCCACCTTTGAACTCTTTCAGAACATTTCCCACACATTATTTATCAATAAAGGGCATTTATTCCTTTATTTTGAGGGTGCAAAATAAATCCGTTACTCTTGTTTTCACCTAATAGAACAATGCATTCCCCAAGGTCAGCATCTAGACAACTTGTAAAAATTGATCTCCAAAAGCTAATGGTTTCAATGGGGAGGTGAGGATTTTGGTTCTAAGCCTTTCTTTTAACTAATGGCTCAATAACAGGACTGAAATCATTTGGGACTGAAAGGAATTTTCAATGATGAAGGAGTATCTTAATAAGAAATGAGTGGGATAGTGCTATAACCCAAAATGTTGGCGCTTTCCGCCTCATAAACCTGCCTAAGTCCATGAAAACAGCCTTTGTGCCTGTTTTGGCACCATGTGGGAGAGATCCCAGATTCCTCATGAAGCAAAGTGGCCAGAGCTACGGATCCGATCTGTGAGGTGACACACACCAGGTCTTTGAACTGCCTGTAAATGGAGGTCCTCTTAGCATTCAGCTTTTCACCCTGGGCAGGCGGAGCAAAGTCAACTTTTCCTTCTTTTTCTTATCAGTTGGTTGTTAAAGGCATGCAGTGCAAGTTGGAAGTGGATTAGAGAAGGGGGGAGGGACTCGTTTTGATTAAACACAGGTGTTACTTGAATTTGTAGTGAAAGGTAAATTTAAGACAAGGCCCTCAGATATACTTTTTAAACAAAAATCTCCCTTCAAGTTCCATGGGGTTATGTGTAGACTCTTTTTTAGCACTAGTCACTTAACTCATGCTTTCATGCTGCATTCACCCTTCTGGGAAGTGTCTGGGTCGCTGGCCCCTTTTGCATCTTTTGCCCCTTGGGAAGTAGACCGATTGTCTCACAAAAGATGAGCCAATTTGTTCAAGATTCAACATTATTAGCATAGATTTTACCATTTGTCTTTATATTGTACAATGTTTTCGATGCAAATTTAGGAGCATTTAACTCATATGTGGAATTGTGGAAATTACACAATGTGTATTTGGTTATTTGTGCTTGTGCCTATATTTAATTCTTACCAGGACAGTGGAAATACTGTCCAAAACTAAACTCCGTTTGTATTTCATTTTCTGATACATCCACATTCTCTCAACAGTCTCCACCTTTGACTTATTGATAACGGAAATCAACTGTGGGTTGACCTGTTTTTCCCTTCCTATGCCATGGTTGTCTGAGTAAGTGGTTGACTAATTCTGGGAAGTAACATGGGTAAGAATGGATATCATAGGGTTCCTTGGTAGTTCTTGGTTCTTAGAACACCTTTGAATTATTTTTGTGTTTGAAGCAAGTTTTAGTTAGGATAGAAAGCATGGCCTCTCAGGATTCTCATTCCTCGGCTTACAAAGTTATAGACCTAACATGCTTACCTTAAACTTGCTTTAAGTCTTACTGTACTCCCGCAGGGCTCCACCAGGATTCTGTGCTCATGGGGCATTGCAAATGCTGCATGTTAATAGGACAGCAAGAAAGACAGGACCCACATGCTACGTGTATCTCTTCTGCTCATGTGCTTGTACCAGTGTCTCATCAAATTTCACCCACAAAACACAAGTTCAAATATATAATTATTAGGAATTTCAAGATAGCAACAGCAGAGCATTAACTCAGGAGTGGGGCCCTTCTGTGTGTGGGACTTGTACAATTGCACAAGTAACACACCCATGAAGCCAGCCCTGATGGAAATGATAATCTCAGAGTGTTTGGTAAGCTTAAAATTATGGCCAAGGACTTTGGGAGAACTTAAGTGAGTTTTACAGGGCATTGAGGCCAGGAGATGCCCTAGTTAAAATGACATTCAGGTCTCAGCTCCAATGGACCTTATCGGAGTTTTTTCTTGACCACCCAATCTAAAGTAATTTCCCCCTCAACATTCTTTATAACAGCAGTGGTTCTCAAACTTGAGTTCACATCAGACTCTCTGGAAAGGCTTGTTAAAACACAGATGGCCGAGTGTCAGGTTCAGAAGGTCTTGAGTGGGGCCCAAGATTTTGCATTTCTAACAAGTTCTGAGATGAGGGTGACACTGCTGATTTGGGGGTTAAATTCTGAGAATCACTGCTCTTTTACATAACTGTTTTGTTTTTCTGACAGCATTTATTTGAAATTGGCCTTATATCTATATCTTTGTTTATTTTCTATTTCTACCACAAAAAAATTAAGTCTAGTCTGCTATGTTCACTATTCTATTGCTAGGGCTTAGAAGATGCCTAATGTGTAATAGGCACTCAATAAATGTTTACTGAGCTAAGAAATGCTTAAATGACCAGGAAAGATCAGTGAGTTAGATGTTATTAGATGGTGATCAGGGTGGGATGGGCCATGGAAACACTTGTACGTAAGCCCAGATAGGAGATATTGCTGGTCACATTTGCTTCTAGGCAAATAAAATGCAAAGTTGCAAATCTTGGGGGCAGGGAGCAGTAATCCTGAAACATGATGTTAGGGAACCAACTGGGTAATTTAAATGGAGGGAGTGGGGATAGGAGGGACTTCATAATTTCCTTTCAGGCTTGGGTGTTTGGCTATTGCTGGAACAGAATGGCATGCAAGACTTCTCTTGTGCAAAGATAGATTCTAGAGTCACAGGGACTCTGCACTTGAAGGCTCCCTGCATGGTTTACACGTCACCAACAGCAAATATTCACGCTAGACCATGTATTGCCAACTCCCCAGTACCACTACCTGTGTGTATTACTTAGGGAATGGCCATGGTTCACCCACCTCTCTCCAACTGTGGCCTCAGGGAGAGCTGGAGACTTTCAGGACTAATAATTCATGATACCCCATAACTATGCTTCGGCTTATTCGTGTAATCCTTGAGCCACTGAGCCCCTTCATCCCTCCATTGCTCAGTCATTGCCCAGCATTTTGGTCAGCTTCATGTGATTCTCTTCTCTCCTAATTTTTCTTAAAGAAGTAGATTTTCATGTCATCTTAGAACCATCTTTCTAATGGCTTTGGAAGAAGCAGGTTCTGAGTAGAAAAATTTCTGTGAAACTCCTAGACCAAACAGTGGCAATTATCTTATGAGGATTCAGGTTAAAGGGGAAGGGGAAGAACTAAGACTTAACTATAGACTCCACTAAGACTGCTTCTGTGGCAACAGTGGGCCCAGCATTTGGCTACAGTCAGAGCAGATAAAGGTAGCAGGTGATCTGGGAAAGCCTTTTAGCCTCGTGGGATGAAATACCTTGGGTTCTCCAACCCTGGTGTGTTAGACTCACTCTCATTTCTATAGATTCTCATTCACTGTGTCTAAAGTGGAGCACAGGGAATCTGTATTTCCAGCCATGACTCCAGGTAATTTTGATACAGCCAGGCCTGCATCTGGTATTCAGTCACTGCTGCAAACACCTGCTACATCTGTAGCCCCATCCCCTGGCACAATCCTCACCTTTCCCCTTTTGCAAATGAGTGCTTCTCTGCCAAGCCTGCTGACTTGCAACAGGATGGTAACAAATATGCTCAGGAAGGACTCTGTAACCCAATACCTAGCTGCCTGCAAATATAATCTGGGTTCATTTGTGGCTGGACTTTTGGGTGTCAACCCAGAGACATTTCATTTCCAATGAACTATATTCTCAAGAACAAAGCAGGCATGCTCTTTGCAGAAAAATGTGAGCCTGAAGACAGGTCATGAGTGAAGCTTATGGCATGCTGGAAAATGGATCAGATGTAGACCTAATTGCCTGTAATTTATCTTCTATAGTGGCAATTTGGCCTCCTTTCCAAAAATCCTCATTAAAACTTAAACCTCAGGATATACTCCCGTGTCACCCAAGGATCAGTGCAACACTAACAAGCATTTGCCTGAAAAGTCAATCTTCAGAATATATTTCCCTCAAATAAACCTTTCCTTACTGCCAAGTGTCATAACTACCCATAAGGAAACAAATAACTCATCTTTAGTAGGAGGCATTTTCTCTGCATGTGTGTGTGGTTTTTGGATGGGAAGTATTGGGGGTAAAGTGGGGTAGGATTAGCCTCCCTTCATTTGTCTGGAAGAGTTTTAGAACACACTCCACTTGTCATTTCTTGAGTTTATGAAGTGGTAAATCTCCTGTGTGGAGATAATATTGGCTTTCGAATCTTTGAACTGTGCCTCCTGAGCCACAGGGGAATAAATGATACAGTATCCTGCCTGCTCCTGCTATATTGACAGCAGTGGCACCAATGCCACAATCTAAATAGCTAATTCAGTATCTGCATGGGAGGTTAAGGTTTAACACTCCTCAGTTTTGATTTTAGATCAAAAAGAGGCCTTGACAAAGGAGCTAATCCATCTTCTAGAGGATTTGGAAATGTGTGGGGTGTTTCTCAGTGGTCACAATGTCTAGGAGGGCATTCCTGGAGCTTAGCACAGGGAGACAGAGAAACGAAACATCCTAAGATGTTAAGAGCGATTTCATATGACAAAGACTGGTGCACCAAAAGTGCCGATGGGTATCAAAGGATGAGCTATAATAACAGCAAAGATGGAAGGAAGCTTGATGTTACTCCTCCTTCCCCAGCCTTGAAGATGGCTAAATAGAAAGGCAGGCCTGGCTGGTCCTACCTAACTTGTTCCATGGGGAACAGGGGGAGCACCGCAAGCAAGTCTTGGCGGTGCCCCCAGAAACAGATCCTGCCTGGTTTATTCTTCACAAGGTACCTGCATGCTCAAGGCTGTGCAGCTGGCCTCGGAGACAGGTTAAGCCACCCCGTCCCTGTTGGTCACCCAAGTGCATCCCAGGAAGGCAACACAGGGGTCAGAGAATGCAGGTGTTGGGGAGAGCAATAACAGAAGTACCAGGACTGCCCCGAGGGGCAGAAGTGGCCATGTGGCTACTTTGACTAATACACATGGATGGAATACAGGAGGACTGTTTCTAGTCATATTTTGAACTTCCTCTTATATAAATTTAAGTACTTTCTTCATGGCTTCCTCAATCCTTCATTCCTCGGCATTGTCCTCAAGGGATATGTCTTCCTCTTTGATACCTTTCCTTTACTTAGTTTCTCCTGCAAAGGACAAAGTTTTACCCTTAAAACAAAGTCCTAAACTTTCTCTTTAATTCCATGTACTGTTACCTTTGGCCAACGAGTTAATAAAAGTTAAAGTATTTTTTTCATTCACTTTGTTTCAGTTAAAGTTATCATAAATAATAATTTAAAGCAACAATTGTTTTTGCAAGCACCCTCTATTTCTTGGTCACAATAGGATACTCTAAATAAATTTTGGGTTAATTTTGAAAAGATCATTTCCAAAGATGACTTATAGGTGA